>PVKE010006247.1:0-20217 GCA_004027555.1 Craseonycteris thonglongyai
TTTTTTCATACCTATTTCCCTGCTGCTTCACTGACATTTTTGGGTGATAATATCAAATAGCAAGGTTTCAACAATATTCTATATTCTGATAATTCCTAAATTTAAGTATCTAGTCCCAATCTCTGTCTTCTAGCCTTCTACTCAAATACAAAAGGATATTTCCACCTAAATAGTCCATAGGATATTTGAATTTATCATAGTTAAAATTAAACTCAAATTTTTTTTCTAAATGATATTTTTTCCTATTTTTCCTAATTCAATTAATAACATTCATCCACTTATACAAAAATAATACACCACTGTCCATTTATACCACCAAATTTTGTCAATTCCAAATTTAATTATATAGTCATCTTATCATGTTCCTTATGTTTCTACTCTATTATACTATATAAAGGAATATATAAAGATTATATATTATTTTAGTTTACCAGATATTCTATAATATCTGATTATAAATTTTAGCAGCAATTACAGTTTCTCCTTGAAATAGTTAGATATTATTTTGATTATATAGCCTCTGAAATTCTGTGTTAATCATGAATTCTTAGAATTTGTTATTGAGTTGCTCCTCTACTACGCTAGAGTTTCTTTTGACTCATGTTCATACACACCCATTCCTTATTGGTAAAACCACATGGATACTTACCCTTTGTTCCTTTGCATAGATACTATTTTATAAGAGATAAAATTGTGCAGGATAGATGTTCTGTATCGGTAAAAACAACTTGCATTCAGGTTTCCCACATCATAATAGTTGGGGAACCCCAGATGCCTGGTTCCTGAGGTCTTGAAGGAAAATGTGGAGGTGTCATGCTTGGGTTCTGGAGGCAGAGGGTCTGGGGCTGCACATTCTGCAGATGTCTTCTTTCCTTCTGTTCCCTGACTTTCAAGAAGCATTGTTCCTATAATACCCTTCCCTCTTCTTTTCAGTCTTCTACCTCTTTCTCTTTTATTCCTTTCCTTCTTCTTTCTCTCGATCTCAATAACATTGTTTCTTCCTTTCTCCTCAAAGAAAAAGTTGCCAAAGATGTTTTTCCCCCTAAATAAGTAGTGAAGGTGGGTCTGTGGATGTAATAAAATATGGAAAAAGAGGAGAGAGTGGTAAAACAATGTATTTTATGAGAGTAAAGGCAGAGGAAAATTGTTTTATGGCAATACCAGCCAGCTTTTAAATTGTTTACAAACAACTCCCAAATGCTAATGGCTTAGAACAGTAGAAGTTTACCTCATACATGCCCTGGTGTTTTGGTTGCATCTCTCCTGTCATTTGTCTTCATTCTGGAAATGAGGTTGAAGGAACAGCCCCTCCCTGTGACATGCGGCTCTGGTTGTGGCAGGGAGGCCATTGTGTGCATCCCCTTTATTGACAAAGTGAGTCATGTTATACTAGTAAATCACATGACTAAGCTAGATACCAATTTACCTGTCATGCATAATCTGCCCAGAAGGTAAAACAGAGAGTACTTGAGAAAAATCATACTGTTTCTTTTTTTTTTTTAATATATATATTTTTTTAATATTTATTTATTTACTTATTTATTTTGACAGAGAGAGAGAGAGAGAGAGATACAGAGACAGAGAGAGAACTGAACTGGGGGAACTCCCCAGTTCAGCATATGGTTCCGCACGGGCCGGGGCTGGGATTCGATCCCTGGTCCCTGGCGCTGCAAAGTGAGCGCTTAACCCACTGAGCCATCCTGGCTTCCCCATACTGTTTCTTAAAAGAAAATATAAATATTAATAATAAAGTGGCAATAACCAAGTACATATCAATAATCACTTTAAATGTAAATGGATTGAATGCTTCAATCAAAAGATATACAATAGCTGAATGGATAAGAAAACAAGACCCATTCATATGCTGTCCACAAGAGACCTACCTCAGATTGAAAGACACACAAAGATTGAAAGCAAAGGGATGGAAAAAGATATTTCATACAAATGCCAAAAAAAAAAAAAAGATGAGCTAGCAATAGCAATACTTATTATCAGAAAAAAAATAGACTTTAACACAAAAGCTATAATAAGAGACAAAGAAGAACATTTCATAATGATAAAAGGATAAATGCAACACGAGGATATAACCCTTGTAAACATTTATGCGTCTAACATTACCCAATATAAAGAGAGATGTTGACAGTAATACAGTTATCATGGAGGACTTTAACTCTTCATTGTCATCAATAGACATCTTCCAGACTGAAAATCAACAAGGAAATAACAGCCTTAAATTATACATTAGATCAGATGAATTTAATTGGTATTTTAGAGCATTTTACCCCAAAGCAGCAGAATATACATTCTTTTCAAGTATACATGTAACCAGCATTATGTAAAATAGCCAAAGTATAGATGCAACCTAAGCACCCATCAGCAGATTATTAGATAAAGAGATTGTGGTGTATACACAGTGTAGAGTATAACTCAGCCATAAAAAAAAAAAAAAAAATGAAATCTCATCATTCGTGACAACATGAATGAACCTAAGTGATATGTCAGACAGAGAAAGCAAGGACAAATGCCATGTGATCTCACTTATATGTAGAATCTAAATAATGAAATAAACACACAAACCAAACAGAAACAGACTTACAGATGCAGGGAACAAACTGCTGGGTGCCAGATGGAAAGGGGTTTGGGGGCACTGGATGAGAAAGGTGAAGGGATTAAGAAGTACAAATTGGTAGTTACAGAAAAGTTACAGGGCTGTAAATAAAGTACAGCATAGGGAAAAAAGTCAATAATATTGTAATAACCATATATGGTGCCAGATTGGTACTGGACTTAGCGAGGAGATCACTTTGTAAATTATATAAATGTCTGCCCTCTATGCTGTAAAGATGAAGTTAATATAAAATAATTTTGAATGTCAACTGTAACTGAAAATACAGTAATTAATTATTAATATAGTTCCTTACATCTTCAGTTATGGTCACAAGTATTTGCTTCTTTCTCTTCTGCTCTCATAATATACTTAACTCCTCCCCCAAGGTAAATAACGTCTAACCCTGAAGGAAAGGATCTCTGCTGGTTTTCATCTTTACTCTGAGACTGAGGCTGAGGGAGAAGGCCCTCTATGCTGCTCTTGTGACACAGGGGAAAGAATAATGACAAAATAACACTATGGCTTTTACACTGTCCACTCACACATGGCATGGGTCATTGTGTTCACATTTTATTGGCCAGTACAAGTTCTATCACTGCCCCTGCTATCAGTGACATGATATCATCTCCTTGGTTACCAAGCAGAGCAGCAGATACAAACAATAGTCAAACTTCCCAGAAGGAGAAAGAGAACTGCCAAGGCACAGAGAAGATGTTTGTAATAGAGAGTGGAAGAAAGAATATAGTGTAATCCTATGAGCTGCAAGAGCAAGAGACTTTTTTATCAAGAGCCTGAAACTTTGGTTTCAGGTGGAGAGGGGATTGGTAAATGCATCAAGCTAGCTGCCTCACACAGCACATGAGTTTAAAATGGAATCTCTGTCTAAATATCCTAGACATTATAGCAACAGGTTTATCTCAAATCAATATTGTTTGTACAGTGCCCATAATTCCCAAGTTACCTTCCTTCATAAGATTAAACAAGTATTTGCAACTATTATCTCATTTATTCTTCTAAGGTTGTTTAAAATATTATGTGGAAATAATTGATAAATTCTAACATTCATGATTTTAGAAAAACAGAAGCTCTAAGATTAAGAAAATACTTTTTAAACATTTTAGAGAACATATATTTTAAGTCCACAGTGAACTTAACAATAAAGAATGAGTATTAAAGCTTTCCCATAAATGGCATAAACTACTTGAGTTAATCAACAATGCTTTGCTATCTATATTGTTATTTGTTTGTTTGTTTTGTTTTGCTTTTCTGAATTTTTCCATTAATGAGATTTGACTGACACAAGTCTTGGAATGTATTTGAAACAAGATTTAAAATAAATATTAGAAAAAGTTCATGTGATAGGCTAAAAATCAACAGTATCTCATATACCTACAGTTAGAAGATGGTAAATAATACTGTATTTGCAAAAGCATCATAAAATTTAAGGAGAAATTGAACATTAAATGTGTCGTCAAATGGAACTGAATTTGTATCCCAGTTCTGCTACTTACTGTGTGTCTCCTATCAATTTGTTTAGCTTTCTAAGTTTTGATTTTTTTCACCTGTAAAATATAGATAATAACAGTATATATCTAATATGACTGTTGAAGAGAATAAATAATAATTAGAAGTTATAGAGAGCTTGCTATATATGAGTATAGAGTATAATTCTATAATAAGTAGTGGTTGCTTATTACACTAATCATGACAATGACTCTATGAGGTAAATAACATCATTTGCCTCCCCCACCCCCATTTTTTTTCAGATAAGTAATATGAGACCACAAAATGCCATGAAAATTGTACAGGGTCACTCATCTATTAAAGTCAATGATAAGATTTTAACCAAGGCAGTTTGATGTCAGAACCCATGCCCCTTATAACTGTATACCACCTAATGATATTGATAGAATGGTTAATAAGTTCTTGGAAAGTATCAGTAAACAAAATAAATATCTGTAACTTCAAGGAGATGACATTCTAGCCAGTAGAGGGCGATAAACAAATAAACATAAACAATAAGTAGGTTATATTGTATGCTACAAGTCATAAGTGCTATTAAAAATATTAAAAAGATAGAATCAAAATTAGGAGGAAGAGCTAAGAGATATGGAACAAGTTGAACTGAGAAGATGAAAGATAAGCAAATGACTTGAAAGATAGGGGGGAGTAAGCCTTGGGGGTGAGGGGACACACATTCCAGGCAAAAGAAACTAAGTCAGGAACTGTTATACAAGTAAAAATGTGGCAAGAACAGACTGAGCAAGTGGCGCCGTCATACGACACGGAGCTACAAGTACAGAGGAGCTATTTACTCATATAAGCTTTTATATGTATTTTGACTTTTGCTCTAAAATGGAGAGATTTGTATTACTTTGAACAGCAATGACAAAAATTTAACTTATATTTAAAATTTTTACTCCAGTTGCTGTGTTGAGAATGGATTATAGGGGAGCAAGAGGAAATCAGGGAGATTTACTTAGAGCTATTGTTGTAAGCGAGAAAAGAAGTCATGGTATTTTACTACCAAGGTAGTAGTAGGAGAGGTGACAAAACACAGTCATATTCTATATATAGAAAATAGATCCCACAAGATGGATTAAATATGAAATATGAGAGAAATGGAGATGCCAAATATGTCAAGTTTCTTTTTGTAATCCTAATTGACCTCAGCTGCTAGAAGGATAGAGTTATCATCAAGTGAGATAGAAAAGATGAAAAAGAATTGTGTTGGTGAAAAAGACCAGGGGTTGATTTTAAACATGTTGAATTTGAAATATCTCTTAGTCATCCAAGAGAAGATGTGAACTTGGAAGTTGCATACATAAATGAAGAGTTTAGGAGAAAAGGCTATACTAGAGACAGAAAACTATGAGCTTGGATATGATCAATAAAAATGCAGATATGAATAAAGTGATAAGAACCAAGAATGGAACCCTGGAGTGTTCCAACATTAGGACATTTGGGAAAGAGAAGGATGTAACAAAGAAGACTGAGAATAAGCAACCAGACAAGTCATAGGAAAACCAGGAGAGTGTATTTGTCCTGGAGGCCAAGAGAAGAAAGTTCATAAAAAGAAGGAATCATGTTAAATCCTATTGGGTCAAATACTTCTGATGCATTTAGCAACATGTGGATCATTGAGAATCCTAATTATAATATTTGTTAGCCTGGCAGGGTCAAAAGTCTGATTCAAGTGAGTTTAAGAGAGAATGGGGTGGATTTTATGCTATGTGAATTGAGAGAGAGAAAGGAGAGAGAGAGAGAGAGAGAGAGAGAACTGGAAAGCGTATCACTGACATACAAAGACTTGAGTCACCACCATTATTCAACATTAAGGTGAAGTATCACTAGAAAGGAATTACATCAATTGTTATCATTTATAAATGCTGGGTCGTACTAGAACGATTTTCCAGGACAACTAGTTGGGAACAATGTCTCATAAATTAAACACATGATATGTAAGTGTTCATAGCAAAAGCAGCCCTAAGAGCAGTTTGGAGAGAAAATCCTGTCCAGCGTCAAGAAGATTCTTTATAACTACGAAAGTGTGATGAGAACAAGGGCACGCAGATGCATGGGCCAGCAACTAGGGAGAGGACAACAAAAAATAGGGAGGACACTTCTGAAGAGAGATGGTACCACCACTTTGGCTTTGAAGGAAAACTAAAGAAAATATGTTACAAAAGAAGAGGACATGGCTAAGAAAAGTCAACCAGCTCATTCAAGGAAGACTTGCAAAGTGATGTGGACAAGGTTGGCTATCTGTGTGCCCTCTGGGTGTTGTGAGTCTGGTCTCAGTACCAATAATGAAAACATAGATTGCCCTCATCTTCAGTAGAACTCACAAGCAGAGGCAGTCACAGAAGAAACCCAGGGCAGAACCCACCTCAAGCCTTCTGTTCTCATATTTGTTAATATGATAAATGAGTTTTGGGCATCCGTTTCTTCTTTTTTCTTTCACAACCCATGATCCTTCCAGAAGACCTTCCTAATTGCCTCTGTTCGTTAAATATTTCTAAAGATAACAGCATTAACTCAGGCTCACTTTTATTTTGGGCCCAATTATCATTGTTCTACCATATGGAATTAGTTAAAATGTAGCCAGGACAGGCTGCTGTGAAAAGGGCAGGGTTTGATTTTAGAAACCTGTGGGAATAAACAGTGAGATTTGTTGGAGCCCTGGCTGTGATTTCATACACTATTTGTAAGGCAAGGCATGGTGGCGAGGGGTAAAGGGCAGTAACGACAGAGGCAACATGGCTAGGAACCTGAGGTAACAGTTTTAGAAAAACAAGTTTGGACTGTTCGAGTTGAAGGCATCATTTGGTGTAATTGCATATGTTCAGCACATAATACCTTCAGAGAGATTTAGCTTGTTGTGACTTCTTACACTTAATGAAGCAAAACACTCCCAGGCCACTGCAAGACATATCTAAAGATGAAAACGAGTAATTTACAGCTTTAGTGACCTTATTACAGTGTACTTTGTGCTTCGATGCTCTTCACTCTTATCTGGGCCATTATCAAAGGCTCCCTGGAATATTGGCCATTAGCTACAAGCAGATCAAGGGGCTTTGTCTTCAAGGGCTATGGGGGCCCGGGGGAGGGGAGAAGGGGCGGGCAGGGAGAGGGTGAGAAAGATATTGAATATTTTATTTCAACTCTTAAGAAAAATCAAAATAGCAGCATGCTCTTTGAAACACTAATATGCATGTGAATGGTGGTGATCAAGCGAAGTCTCCAGTAACAAACAAGCCTTGGAGCAAAGGCTTCTAAAAGATGAGCTAATTACACCGACAGCCCAAATAACAATGAATATTCTCCACTGGCTGATGAATAGCTTCTGATTTTGAGATGCCTAACCTACATCTGTGCTATGGAGATGGAAATAACAACGGGACAAAAACACCATTCACATGTTTGCCAGATGCCAGTGACTCATAGAAATGGGACCAGGAACTCAGGTTCTCTCAATAAGACCTATTGTCAGGAATTACCTCCACAGATGCAGAGCCGCTTCAACACATGTATGCCTGTACACATATTTATTCAGCAAATATGTGGAGCCCCTACCATGTGCTGGGAAAATTTCTAGGTCAGGAACCAGGAACGTTGGTCTATAGGGAGTTAGACAGTAAAGATTTGACCACACACAGTCTCTGTGACATATTCCTCTTCAGTGTTTTTAAGAACCCTGTAAAAATGTAAACACAATTCTAAGGTTGGGAGGTCATACAAAAACCAACTGCAAACATTAATTTGCTGACCCTTGTTCTAGGTGCTTGACCAAAACTCCACGACCACAGTAAAATAGCAAAAGCGAGCCATGCTTGCAAGGAATTTGGGGATGGGAGGAATGCAATAGAACACACTTTATTAATATTATTAAGAAAATATTAAAAGATGACTAGAGCTAGGACAAAAAGAAAAGACAGATCTAGGGATGATGGAAGGATAACATGAAGGAAAAGAAAATACTTGGAATAAATATTTTGAGATCATGATGAGAAGAGTGTCTCTTGGATCTCAGTTTCAATGTTGCAGAAGAGGTGAGCTGGTTTGCACCCTTGAACTTAGCAGCCCTGCCACTTAGGAATGGCACGGTGCTGGGACAGACTGAACACTGTCAAGCTTTCATTTCCACATCTGCAAAATGGGGATCCTTATGCATGTCCTACCTTCCTGCAAGTCTGCCATGAGGCTCACCTGAGTTCATCTATGTGACTTGGTCACAAAGGACAGCTTTTTGTTACTAGAAAGGTGGGGTTTTTAGTTGTCATTGTGTGTTGTCTTGTTGTTTCTGATTTGATTATGAATGCCATGAAAAAGATGGTCAGCTCGAACTAAAGGATAAAAACATGGTTTTGTTTCTGTGATAAAGAATACAAAGGTCTAAGGAAAGAACAACCTGTGAGTCAATAGAAAAGGCATTGTCCTATGTATAGCGATTTGAGAAACAACATCCAAAAGTACAGTTTAATAGAAAATATTGTTTTTACAAGGACTATTAAACTGCCTACAATTTGGAGTATTTGTCGCACTCTTGGCTGAGTTGTCCTGCATCATCACAAAGTCTCCCATAAATGTGAAGAATTTGGCTTGTGACGATTAATGCTCTGCATTGTAATCTGTTATAAGAACAATCCACTTCCTAACTAAAGCAGGGCTGGCCTCCTGGATGACTATTTATCCAGAGCAGGAAACATTAGGTGGGAAGGCAGATGTTCTGGGCCATCAATAGAGTATGTGCACAGCTGTGTGTAAGAATCGCCACGCCAGCAATCTTAGCGGTAGAGGCAAGGCCATGGTCCATTGGATACCCTTGGTCCATGACTGAGCTAGAAGGTGGACAGCAAGAGGAACACCTATAAGGCCCGTATGTGGTTCTGGCCTTTTTACTTTATTCACATAAGGCCAATCTTGGGAGCCTAGCAGAAAATAATGTGTGAGTTGAAGAAAAACCTGTCTTAGGCATCATGGAATTTTGTGAACTCTTAATCATCCAGGTACCCCTTGAAACTGTAAAATAAACAGCTGTTAGATTCTCTCTTCCACTTAGCAGCTACTACAGTTGCCCTGGGTGGAATCTGATAGTTTTATTCTAAAATATTAACAAAGCTAGATTCTAAAAG
This sequence comes from Craseonycteris thonglongyai, assembly GCA_004027555.1. NCBI lineage: Eukaryota > Metazoa > Chordata > Mammalia > Chiroptera > Craseonycteridae > Craseonycteris > Craseonycteris thonglongyai. The sequence continues at coordinate 9,244 of PVKE010006247.1, forward strand.
ATAAAATGCTTCAGAGTCATTTTCCTTGAGGTGGTTCCTATGATGGGTTCAACAGTCCATTTGAAGGGGAGAAGAGTGTACCTTGAAATTCATAAATGGAGAGCGTACCTTATAAATGCCTGGACCTGAAGCGGCACCTGTAATGTGAGGGCGTGTTCAAAGGAGCATATTCCTGCAATGGTACTAAAAGCATACCTGAGACTGAGCCTATAATTCATCCATTAACGAACTATCTTTTCTTTGTAGTTAATCAAAAGAGGCCTCTCCTTTCTGTTCTCTCTCTCTCTCTCTCTCACCTCTATCTCTATAAGAAAAAAATATATACTTCATTAAAAGCTATCTTTTTTTTTAAAGCAATGGAAAATAAGATTCAGCTTCTTGAGACGTCCTCTCACAACCTGTTACAAAACTATTCCCTTTAACTCAGCCGGAGGCTATTTCACTTCTGAAGAGTCTTTCTGTGTAGTTAAAGAACCACTGCCACACTCTGGCAAGCTTTACCAAATATACTTAAAAAAACAAACAAACAACAACAAAAAAAGTCTAACTCTATTGTAACTGGCCTGTTTCATCTCTGTGGTTGTCACTGATTAGCAGGATATTCCTGTGTAAACAGAAGCTGCCTAGGCTCTAATCAGCCTGTCCCACTCTGTGGTGAGTCAGAATCTTTTTTGTGAGGGCCACAGCTGGGGGACTGAGCTTTTGAAAGAGATGCCTCCTGAAGCGCAGGTCCTAGGTTTCATCCCTGAATGAGTTGGCAAACTGCTATGTCACAGAATCACAGACAGTACACACATTACTTTCGCAATCACGATATTCATGTGGGGAAGAAAAAAAGCTATTCTTTTCCACTTTTTAGTGGTCATATAGTCTCTGGCACATAGGAAGGACCCAATAAATATTTATTGAATAAATATTAAGTATTTTTTTCTTCCAGACATAGAAACTCAGTTTTAGCAAGGTTAACTGAGTTGGTATCTGATGAAAGCATTGACCTGAGCATGTTTATCTCACTGAACCTGCATCACAGACTGGGTAGAGTTAAAGACTTCCCTTTTCAAACCAAAATAGATTTGTTAAATGCATTGAATTGCCATATCTTAGATACTCAGAGATACACATCTACAAAAAAAATATGAATGAAATAATTGGCTTTCCAGTTGGAATTGATAGAGTTGTTTTAATCAAAACCAGAAATCTGAGATTTATTTGGCCTGTGCAGCTAATCATGGCATTAGAATATATAAACTAATAAAAAGGGCTCACAAGCTCAAATTGTTGAGTATTCAGAAACTTGGGCAGTCCCAATAGCTAAATAAACTTCTTATAGGTCTGTCACTTGTCACGGTGAACAAAGACCTCCCAGTGGACTCCCAGTGTCATGGTGTGGTTCCAGCATCATTTGTGTATATAAGAGAAAACACAAAATAAAAAATCAGAATGAGCCAGAAGATCTAGCTTCCTAATTTGAAGTTGACTGCTAACTAACAAGTAAACCTAGGCAGATCACTTGCACTTGTGATCCCTTCTCTTGTTTCCACATGTAAATAGGTGTGGCTGTTCTGGGTACTATCTAAAATCAAGTCCATGAAATTATTTTTTAGCTAGGAAATACATTAGCTTAGATGTTATAAAATAGTCTAATTATTTAGTAAAGATCTAAGGAGAAAGAGGCTGCACTTTATTACAAACTTCATCTATCACAGTTGTCAATTTAGCCTCCTAGAAAACTAAGCACCCAGAAAGAGAAGGTTAATGGCATTGGAATGTTTCTCGCTGTGATTAAATCATCTGAGTAAATATTTGATGAACCACGGATACATGGCACTGGGGAAAATGGGTACCTATTGATTGATTCCCAATTTTAAAAAGAACAAAAATATTTGAGTGCCATTACATTTGATAGCCTATGGTGAAAGGCATTACAAAATATTGATTATTCTTTCCATAATGAGGCTTGTTCCCACCATTGGCAGCTGAAGGATGAAGAAGGAAAGAACTTGATTAACAAAGGTTGCTTGAGTTACCACCGTGTGGTTAAATTCCAAGCAGGGAAGGCAAAACAATACACTGATAGGAAAAAAAAAAAAAGACGCATTCTTCCAAATAATCTGGAAAAAAGTGTTTTCTGATTGAGAAAATGTCACTTTTGGTTTTTAAATAAATTTTTATTTGGCCACATACATAAAAACACTGCTTCCTCTTCCTCTTGTATTGCCTTGTCATTTAAAACATGGAGGATGTCATCATAGCTCAGCGGTTCAGCTCTGGCCTTGCAGTTGCAAGGTCCAGGGTTTGATGCCTGACCCAGTCCATGAACCCCACATGCTAAACTGTGGTGTCATTGGTAACCGCCGCAAAGGTTCTCGCCTCCCACGGGGGAGGCCCCCAGTTCAGTTCCTGTCTTGCATGGCCCCACATCCATCTGTAGGGAATAAAACCATGTCACAACTAATGATGTACAACTATGGAGATGGCTCTGGGCCCTTCCCTCTTCTCTCTCTCTCTCTCTCTCTCTCTCTCTCTCTCTCTCTCTCTCTCTTTCTTCTCTCAAGACAATAAAATAAATCTTTAAAAAATAATAAAATAAAATAAAATATCCAGATTGAGATTGACTACAATTTCTCCCTCTCCCTCAGACCTTCCTTCCATTGTGTTAAACAATCTAGTTTATTATGCTTCTGAATTACGTCTTGACTCTAGATAGACCATCCTTGTGTGGACAAAGTATTAGGTAAGGTCTTTATTATGTACAATGACCTCCAGGTTGTTTTCCCTTTTATTCGCCTTCCATGTAAATTTTTTCTTAAATGGCTTGTCATAAAACAAATTTTTGAATATAAAATTTTTAAGCCGGGTCAGGTCCCTTCTTATACCTATCAATGACTTTTCATAGTCTGAAAGATAAGATACAAGTAATGCTTAATAGATAAGCCTTTGTCTGATAGAGTTTTTTGCTGCCTTTCTAACCAAGTATCCACTTACTGCCTTGTTTCTATACTCCACTGATAACTAACTAAACAATTTCATAAATAGGCTAGGATTTGGTGGGTGCATCCCAAATATATTTCTTTGTAAATCCAAGCTGGAATTATACAAGATAGATAGTAATACAGAGTAGATAGGTGATAGAGATAGACAATAGATAGATTTTCAACATCAAAATATATGTAATGTGGAATTTTAAATTATTTTTAAATTGTCCACAGGTGTAGAATGTAACAATATAACATACTCAAATACACACCCCCACACACACTGGAATGTAACAATATAACACACAGGCGCTGTTCAGAAAGTATTGAGCCATGCGATATGAAATACAGAGGCATTTAAAGCTGGAATTTTTCTGGACAGCCCTTGTATATTGTAGATTTTTTAAAAATATCCTTTTATGATTGCATCCTAATGTTTTTTCTTAGGATGTATTTTGGACATTGTCACAGGTTTTGTGCTTGTCAAATATATTAGAATTAATAATGTTCACCTTAAAATTTTATCTATTAAAAAAAAACAAAACACCCAAGTTTTTCAACTTAAAATGCAGAAAGCTGAGATAAGACTTCAGAAAAAGCTAAATAACCTACACAATCCCAACTTTTCTAAACCGAATCAGAAAGCAGCATCATAGCGCACCCAAGTAACCTGAACTCCATGAACAACAAAATGACTAATGCAAAAATGCACAGTGCTTCAGTTGATGCTTGTTGATAATATCTTTTAAAAATAAAGGTTGTGCCCACTCTGCCATTGAAGGCTCTAATTTACCCATTTATTAGCTTGCAGCTAGCATGTAAGTTCTTTGATTAAAGCAATGTGTTTTTATGTTAAAAGAATTGAAAATTCAATGAATTCAAGGACAAAGCAAGCAAAGCAAAAGAAGAAAGCACTTAGAAACAGTGAGGGATATGGACCATTGGGAATTCATGCCCTTTCTAAAGGCTTTTGTTGCTTTATTCTCTATGAGAACAGAAGCCAAATGTCCATTCTTCTGATTTTTCAAGAGGAGCTGGAAATTTCTTATTTTAGTGAAATCTTTTGATTTGAAAACATGACATCTACTTACTTTTTAAAATCCCAATGGAAACAAAAATTTATCTTCTTTCCAAAGTTCATCTTACTTAAAATAAGGACTCAGGGGAAGCCGGGATGACTCAGTGGGTTAAGCGCTCACTTTGAAGCTCTGCGGACCAAGGATCGAATCCCTGCCCTGGCCCGTGCGGACCCATATACTAAACTGGGGAGTGCCCCCAGTTCGGTTCTCACCAAGGTGAGACCCTGGCCCAGTTCCTGCCCTGTGCAGCCCTGTGCCCACCTGTGGAATGAAGCTATGGAAAAACCAATGATGTGCAACTATGGAGACTATTCTGGGACTAAAACCAGGGATAATAATTTAAGGTTATAGTTGCACTTTGCACAATTTATATTTCCAAAAAAAGGAAATGTAGACTACATATACACATATACGCACGTACATATATACATACATACACACATACATACACTGCCAAAAAACTGTAAACACATATTAAGGAAAGAAAAAAAAACTGTATTAAAATGGTAATAATTTATACTGATAACAAAATATGAATACAAGTCACGTTTGATTTCTGCACTTATAAAAGGTGCTCAAAGTGGTTACCATCAGCACCCAGACACTTCTGACTGGGGTGAACTACTGCTTGAGCAACATTGACCAAAGTGTCCACTTGTATCATTGTCTGTGCTGTTGTAATTTATCTTGAGACTCAAACTTATGAATAAGTGCAATTGCTAGGCATGTTGGAGATTCTGTTGCATATTCATACCTCCATTGTTTTTGTACTTCTGCAACGTTCTCAAATTTCAAATACCATTTCAAAATGTTCTTGCGATCCTCGAATAACAACCATTCTGCCACCATTATCTTTGACTGTCCCACCTGTCACATAGTGACACTAGCATTTATTTGATTAGTGCCATCTTTTGAGCAAACATCATACTACACGTTGCTACTGTACTTCAATTCAGCTTGAAAACTAATACGTGGATAACATCTCTTAAAATGTGTATATATTTTTTCACAACCCTAGGTGTGTGTGTGTGTGTGTGCATCCATGAGTGTCTGTGTGTGTGTGTGTGTGTGTGTGTATATATGTATGTTATATATATATAATATATAACTAAAATCATATTATAGGCTATCTGAAAATAATTGAACCATGAATGCCTCCCTTTTTCATATTACATGGCTGGATACCCTTTGGACGGTGTATATATATAATTTAAAGGAAGCCCATAATAAATATTTTTATCTTATAGATAATTACTTGCAAATCTGGTTTGATTAGTTATTACAGACAAAATAGAAAGAACATGATTGCAGAAAAAGTAAAACACAAAGACAATGCAATCATACAAATATGTACCCTATTCTTGTTTTGTTACACATGAGATGTGTACACGAGACCACCTATATCTTTCCTTCAACCTTACATTATTTTTGTGAAAATTAAATCAGATAATATTTAATATGGTTTTAGTGAAAATCAAATGAGATATTTAAGCTTTTAGAGAAATGCTTGATTAAAGGTCAATATTGCTATGAAATAGAGAAATTCTCTGGTTTGTATAAGGACCATTTTATATAAAAATTAATAACTTCCTGTTTTAGAGAGATATGAGCGTAAGAAAAAGGATAACTTAGGTCTATCATTATGTGTAGCATTACCTTTTTTTAGGTAGTATAAAGCTGATAATTTACTTTAACTTAAGTTTGTTTCTTAAGCTTGGGGAAATGGGAAGATTATCGGAGTTTAGTCAAACATAGCTAATATCCTTGATCTAAAGGTTATTAAATACCATAGCAGGTCATCACTGTCTCTAGAGACCTTTAAAAACTGAAAAGACAATTTTGTCTTATAGAAATTAGGTGTTGACTGACCAGGACAGGATAAAGACAAGCTTGTTGTCCCCTGTGTCCTTGTTTTCTCCTGCTGATTTTGATTGACTGCTATGCAATCTTGGACAAAAACACCTGACAATTCTGTGCCTTCAGCTTGCTCCTCAGCATCACAGAGAGAAAGATAACGTTCTCGCAGAAATTATGAGACAGAAGGTGAAACATTAAACGACGTCATGAGAGTCCCTAGAGCATTCTGGAGTTGGGTACCTTGACAACATAGTGTCAGGCAATGCACATTAAAGGTTGACATAGAATCACAGAATTCTGGGCATTGTTATTTAAAACTTAGTCTGTGGTGTTAATACAGCCACCTAATCTACAGACATGTAAAAGCTCTTGTCTTAGCTTTTGAAAATACCCCAGCAATTTTTTTTAATTTACTTGTTTATGTATTGTCTCCATTGCATTTATTAAGTAGCGTGTGTACATTCAAGGTCATAAAATATATTCACAGTTTTTTTTAACAATGTTATGAGACAGATGTGCTTTTTTATTCAAGAAAAAAAATAACTAAAATCAGCTGATAAGAGAAAAAGAACTGGCTTGATATGTGCTAAGTAAGAACTACTCATCAGACTTCTGCATCTCTATGAAATGAAAAAAAAAGCAAGATCACAAATAAGTGTACTACAAGCCAGATAAGCTACAAAAATTGCAGATTATTGAACACCAATAGAAAGTCCAGAACATGAGGGAAATGCAAATAAAAGCACAATGAGGTATCACCTCAGACCTTTTAGAATGACTATTTAACAAGTGTTGGTGGAGATATGGAGAAAAGAGATTCCTGATGTCCACTGTTGATGGGAATGTAAATTGTATTTATTAAGTAGTGCAGCCACCATGGAAAACCGTGTGGAGGTTCCTCAAAAAATTAAAAATAACATGATGCGATGCGTGGGTGATGTGATGTGGACTTGTGCATCTGGAAACTATCTAATTGTTACCAACCAATGTCACTCCATTAAATTTAACAATAAAAAAAAATAATAAAATAAAATAAAATCATTACATCTAACAAAAAAAAATTAAAAATAGAACTGCCATATGATCTACTTCCAGATATATATCCAAAGAAAATAAAAGTCAAGATCTCAAAGAAACATCTGCATCTCCATGTTCAGTGCAGCATTATTTACAATATTCAAGACATGGAGACAACACCATTATCCATCAACTGATGAATGATAAATAATGTAGTATATATGGATACAATGGATTATTATTCAGCCATCAGAAAGGGGGAAATCTCGCCATTTAGGACAACATGAGTGGACCTCAGGACACTATGCTTAGGCTGACCATACTCATAGGTACTGTTTTAAATGGGACAGTACCATTTTTTTTCTCATTTTCTCAACTATCTCATCATTTTAATATAAATGTAAATTTTGTTCTGCTTTTAATTTGTTGTAAAAAACTGAACATGGGCTGTTTATCTATCATAAGGCTTTATGCTAATCAATGCATGCAGCGAAACTGCTATCATGATGAAAAAGGAAGTTCTATTTACTTTATCTGGCCAGGACCAGGCTTCTTGAGCTACTGACAATCAGGCACTGCCCCCTTGCTTGTCTGCAGTGGCGGGGAATTCAAGAGGCAATTCCTAAGCCCCATTCAGTGTGTGGGCGCCAAGAGAGCCTCAATGCACACTGAATGGATTCATCTTGCTGTTTGCTTCCATCAGGTTAGGAGTATAGAATGCAGTGACTGTGAGTCTTACTGCTATTTCTACCATCATTCTGCCCATTGAGATTCTTTCTCTCCTACACTTACTTTGATTAAGACTTTTCAGACTCATACTTTGGTTCAGCAGGCTGTTAGCTATTTTTTTATTATAGTGGAACTCTCCAGTGGGACATTAGCATATACCTGCTTGTGATGGAGGCCAGAGTGTTCATTCCCCCCCCCTTTTCTTTTTACCTTTGGTGGATGTTTATGATTTTTTGCAGTCTAATCACCGTAGTACTGCATTATAGTGTTTGATGTGGTATGCCATACAGATTTTTTAGCTGCTCATATGATATTTTGTAAGTATTTTATTGATATAGGTATTATCTGTGAGTATTTTCTTTTGCTTTCTATGCAATTAATTAGTGTTATTTATTTGCGCCTGTTTTCATGTTCTTTTCCAGTGAATTTAGGTTGTATTTTATGTTTCTAATAGCCTAAAAATCTAGGTTAAGTGTTGAGACAATGAGGGCTGTGTTAATTGTAAAACAAAATTGTGTTATGGAGTATAAGAACTGCTATGATTGCTATGATAAGGTGTTGAAAGACCAAAATTTGCTGCAAAAGATTCTTCATTGGAGAAATATTCATAGTACAATTGTGGTGAAATATAGTCTCCCTCTACATCTACCTAAATTTTTATATGAGTTCAGTCACTGAAGAATAATTGTGAGCTCAATATATTCTTGTAATAAAACTTTTGTTATCATATTATTTTTCATGAATACAGAATATTACATAATTCATTTAATTTTTGTCATCCCAATATCCCGGTTTTGTCTGAAGGAAATATAGTCAGCCTAATTATGCTAAGTGAAATAAGTCAAACAGAGAAAGACAAATACTATATGATTTCACTTATATATAAAATCTAAAATGCCAAACTTGCAAAAATAGAGTAAAATAATATTATCAGGAGCTGGGGTGGTGAGGGGAATAGAGAGATGGTAGTCAAATGATACAACCTTTCAGTTAGAAAATGAATAAGTTCTGGGAATCTACTATAAAGCATGGTGATGATAGTTGATGATACTGCATTATATTCCTGAAAGTAGATAAGAGAATAGATCGTATTGTTCTCACCACACACACAGACATACACACACAAATTTTATAATTATATGAGGTGATAGATATGTTAAATAAACTTACTGAGGTAATCATTTTGCAACATATACGTGTATCAAATTAACATGTTGTACATCTTTAACTTACATAATGTTATATTTCAATTATTCTTTGAGTAATTGATAAAACAAGTAGACATATACATAAAAGTAAAAATATAGAGAATTTGAACAGCACTAACAATTAATTAAATCTGTTTGACATTCATAAACCATTCCCATTAATTTCAGAATAATCATTTGGTGCATGAGGAACACGAACTTTAAAATGCTAAACCATTAAAAAGTTTCAACAGTTTTCAAAGAATCACGTTTATGCAGAGAATGGTCTCATGTGACAACAAAATTAAATTTAAAATCAATAACAGAAAGTTATCAGATAATTCCCAAATATTTTGAAGTTAAATGAAGCACTTTAAAATATACCATAGGTCAAAAAAATCACAACAGAGCCTTAATACTTACATCTTTATTTCTGTAAGAATGATTCATGATATAGTGACTTTCCTGTGGTGATAATTATGACTGTGGTCAGCAATTTTTATTAAAATCTTTACTTTATAAAAAATCACTACAAAAATTATATTTTGAACTGAATAAAAATGGAAGCACAGCATATCAAGTTTTGTAAATAGCTGAAACAACTCCCAAAAGAAATATTTACCTTTAAGAGCATATGTTATAAAAGAAGAACGGTAGAAAAATCATTGAAATGTGGCTTTATCCTTGAAAAAAAAAAAAACAACAACAAATTAAAGCCACAGTAAAACAAAAATCATATATATATATATATATATAACTAATTAAAATAGAAATATATACAGTAAAGAAATCTTATCTATATATAAGATTAATATATATATATATATATGGAACTAATTAAAATAGAAAATATACAAACTATAAAGAAAATAAACGAAGTAAAAATTGGCTCCTTGAACAGATTAGTAGCATTGACAAATCCCTAAGAAGACTGATCAATAAAAAGGAAAGAAAATAAAAATGACTTTATCAGGTATGAAAGAGGATTCATTACACAAAATACTGCAGATATTAAATTTATGATATGGAAATTTATAAACAACTTCTGGTCAGTAAATTTGACAACTTAAAATTAACAGCTACCTTAGAAAATTAATATTAAAGCAAAATAAAAGTCTTAACTATATATATATATGAAGGAAATTAAATTTGTAATAAGGAAAAGTCAAGGTGTCTTCGGTGTTTGAGTTCTAGAAAATATTTAAATGAAAAATAACACTAATATTATACAAACTTAGAAAAGGGAGTTTGAGGACACCAGCCCTAACATTTAACAAGCCCAACATGACTCTCATAACATTAAAAGGAAAGACAATTTCAGATAAATATACACCGTATTTTCCGGTGTATAAGACGACCGGGCGTATAAGATGACCCCCTAATTTTACAGTTAAAACATAGGTTTAGGCCTATATTCGCTGTATAAGACTACAGCGGAAGTGGGGGGTAGTCTTATACAGTGAATATAGGCCTAAACCTATGTTTTAACTGTAAAATTAGGGGGTCATCTTATACGCCTGGTCATCTTATATGCCGGAAAATATGGGTAATTTAATATTAGAAAATAAATTTCAACAATTATTGAAAAGCTAATATATTATAGTCAATGAGATGTATCACGGGAATGCTTATTTGATAATATTCAAATATTAATCAATGTAAATCACTACACTTAAAGAATATAAAGGAGAATGTGATCTTCAGAAGTATGGAGAAAAAACTATTTGGATAAATTCAATTACTATTTATGGTATTCATGATAAAATTAAATAAAAATACAAACTCAGCCAACCTAAAAATATAAGAGAATTTCTTTAATCTTATATAGTGTACCTATGAGAAATTTACTGTTAATACCATTATTAACATTGAAGCAATCAACAATTTTTCTTTAAGACCAAGAGTAAGACAAAGAGGTCTACTCTGACTGTTTCTATTTACGGTAACCTTGTACTGCAGGTTTGAGCCAGAGAAATAAGACAAATTATAAGTTTTATAGAGATAAAAAGTAAGTAGGATAGCTAAGTGGTTGAGCACTTGCCTCACAATTGTGAGGTCCGGGGTTTGATTCCTAGCCCCAGGCCCAGCCCATGCAAACCCATATGCTGAACTGTGGGGCAACTGGTAACT
>PVKE010006247.1:20317-55335 GCA_004027555.1 Craseonycteris thonglongyai
GGAGAAGGAGAAGGAGAAGGAGAAGGAGAAGGAGAAGGAGAAGGAGAAGGAGAAGGAGAAGGAGAAGAAAGAAATGATATCTTAACAATACAAATAAATAAACATAAAAGGGAAAAAAAATGAGTGATGGAATTGAAGAAATTCAGAAGTAGTGACACCCTGAGATAATAATATTCATACCACCCTGTGGAAAAGTGAACTCTCACATATAAATATACATCTGCTCTGTGGGAGGCTTGCACTGGGAAAGCATATTGTATAGACAGCCTTGCAAGCGGCTGTGTTTATTTTCAGTTTAAGACAATGAGACAATAACAGCCTGTGAATTTGAGATGAGGAAAATTATTGTGAAAAGATGTTAAGTATATGAGAAATGGCAAGTGAAATGGGTTGCAGAAAAGAGCAGTCTAAGTGTTTCCTCAAGTGGCAGCGCTTAGAAGACAATAGAAGTCAAAACATCTTTTGTGAACATACCAGTTTGCACAACGCTCATATTCAAACACCATCCTCTCAATAACCTTTAACAACACTTGGAATAAATTTAATCGACAAGGTAAAGAAATACCTCTTTAGGACATACATCCAACTCCTTTTACGGAGTTCTTCACTCCTGACAGGCAATTGTAACATGAAGAAAAATGTCCTTAGGGTCATCACTATTTGCATTCGTATCATTAGAAGTAGTGCATTGTTGCCATTCCTAACTAGACTAATTACCAATTTGGGGAACGGTTGAGTTTTAAGCATTTTGTAGATCTAAACAGATCAAGCAATAAGTGAAATTGTGGCTAACTTGCTTTGATGAAATCCCACATCAAGCATAAGAATTCATCAATAAGTTAGAAAGCTACCACTGGACCCCTCCTCCACCTTTTATGGAAGAGAGAACATCATCTACTTTGGCCAATAACCAATAACACTACTCTTAAAAATTTCAGATGCTCATCTATCATTATCTCAGTTTTTCTTATTCCAAATCTCTCAAGAGTACAGAGAGTTTTAACCTCCCTGAGCTTTGGTCTTCTCCCCTATAAATGGAGGTAAAAGGCTTGCCCAGTTCATGGTAACCTGTGAAGCTCTAAACTGTACCACTTCTCAACGCTATATCTCTATGATTGATGTCATTCCGTTTTTATCTCTGTTTCCTGATCTTTATAGCACCCTAGTCCCACGGGGTGAGTACAAGACAACCTCTTAGCATTAATGCTAGTAAAGACATTGGTCAGGAAGGACGTTCTGTTATCTCACTAAAAATTGTCTGTGGGCAGCCTGGGATTTCAGGCAATCCATCAGAAAGAAGAAAACAATGTATTTGAGGGGAAAGTGGGAAATTGGAAGCAGTATAACTCACTGAAGGAGCGTTAGGATTTGGTTCCAGGAAGTTACCCGGGTAGTATTTGCAGTCATTTTTGATGTCATTAGGCTCAGTTTGTATTCTCTTATTCTCCTTTGGCTGCACCTAATACCTTAAATCCGATGGTTATTTATTTACTTTGGATTTTCCCTACTTGAAAATCATTCAGAGCTCACAGTCATTGAAGTTCGTAAAGAATTCAGAAAATGGCTACTTTTTACACGGCAGAGGCTCGCTAAGACCTAGAGCAAGACAGTGTAGGTGGGGAAAGTTCATGGTGAGAAGTAAGGAGCACAAGGCCAGTCTGATAGGGTATGTCCAGGTGGGCACCCGGTGGGGGCTGTGGGATGTCCCAGTCTACACAAAGGGGTATGTACCTGTGGCAGAAGCTGGGATGGAGCGAGAGCCCATGAAAAAGGAAGAGTTAGGCAGCCGGGAAGATAAGGGAAAATAATTGTAGGTGACGAACTAAAATTTAACATGTGAATTCTGAAAATATTTATTGACAATATACCATTTGACAGATAGGGAAGCAATTATTAAAAAAAACAAAAAAGACCCACATAAAAGTATAAAAAAATAAGTCACAAAAATTATCACCTGTGACTCCATAATTTAAATGATAAAAGGACATGTTCCGAACTTGGAGACAATGTAGAAGCATAGGGAGAGGAGCAATTTTTTTTTTTTCTCTGTTCTAGAATTTTTTGTTTGGTTTTGTTTTCATTTCAACAGCTCACGATGACTATATTGAAATTCTACTTTGAAAATCCATATCACCTGTCCCTAATTTCAGAACACCATCAATCTGGTATTTTTTTAAAAAACATGAGCAAATTAGTTTAATTACACAGGGTTTTCATCAGCAATTTCCTTTCACAGTACATAGGGTGGGAACTATTTTTTTCCTGCCACTCAGGTGCATTCTATATTTCTATACACCTCACATCCAGAGGTGCCATCTCCTGAGTTAACATTACTATGATTGTAACATTATTTTTTTCCTATTAAACAAAAGGTGGCTTTATGTAAGTGTTAAAACATTATTGCTATTTGACTCCCTGCATCCATCAAATACCAGCTTATGCTGTATGGCCTGCCAGGGAGTAATTGTACATTAACCTTCAGCCCTGATGTACACAGAACGTGAAACTAGTATCCGTTGTCTTTATATGTTAGAAAACTGCTCCCTCTGATGCTGTTCTCTCCCAAAATGCCAGCTGGGATGAAGTACACAGAAAACTATCCTAAATCCTGTGCGTCAGGGGAAGGTGGATGAAAAGCTGTCAGAAGCTTAAGCCTCACACTCCAGCCCTGAAAACGGCAGGTCAGGAGATCAACGCTTGGGGGCTTTGCAAAGGCTTGGGGGAAAATCTAAGAAAAAAGATACTGAATTGGTATCAGTAGGACACGGCCAGAGAGAAGTAGAAGAGGTCCGTCTATAATCTCTAGACAAGCAAACTGGTCAGCGTCCCCTGATCCAAAGGATATACTTAAAAGGGGAGAGGTATGTTTTTACCCTCACTTATGCCTTGGATTTTTGGGTTTTCTCAAATACAATTCTGAAACCCAGCCATCAAATTTGTATGGTCTTTTTATTGTGTATATATGTTCATGTCATTGTCACTAACTAACGCTGTCACTAAGAACTATGGAAAGCACCCTCGGTGTGCTGTCATCAGAAGACGGGGGTCCTAGTTTTGCTGTGCCACTGAGTGACTGTGAGTGTCACCTTCCGCTGGAGTTTGCCATTACATGGTCCCCAGTCAACTGAAACTCAAGAGGTGGAGTCCAACAATTTGTGTTTCACAACTTGTGCTCTAGATAGTCTGCTCAAAGCTGAAGTGTGAGAACCACTGTTTTAAGCGATCAGTGTTTTCCGTGACTCAGTTTCCTCATTTACCAAATGAGGTAATTTATCTAGATGATATTTTTAATTGTACCTTACTCGCATACACACTGATTTTGTAACATTTTACACTGGAATAAAAGTATCTTTATTGGCCTGTGCCCCTAAGCAGCACAGTACCTGGCACATAATAGGTGCTCATGAAATTAGACAGTTTATAAGATGATCTTTGCCCTGGTCAGAAAAAAAGCTCACAATGCAATAGGAAAATACTTCAGCACTACTATCATTGTTGCATGAATTGGATCTACCAAGTAGAATTTTTTCTAGAAACAAAAGTAAATCATTTTACCCAGGGAGACCAGGAAAGTGTCATGAATGAAAAGTACATTTTACATGGCTCTTAAGACTATGTTTATTGATGACTAAAAGAATACTGAGCAATGAAGAAACTGCGAAGGAATTAGGTATGGAAAAGCATTTGGGGTGGGGGAGGTGCAGGGAAGGTTATGGAAAAGAGTATATAGGAAGGCAAAAAAAAAATAAGGATGTCCACTCAGAATTTTGTTAAGGAGGATTATATAAATTCCCCAAACTTCTGTAGCCAGCATAAATTTGCAACAGCAAATTTGAATATATGGGAAATATCACATGCTTTTCCCTTTTAAAGCAAGTCATATTTGACTCCAATCTTCCATTCTACTGGACTGACAAGAGATTCTGTAAACTCACTCATATACACACACCACTGTCTTCCTCCAAAGAATCAAGAAATACTGGGCCAAAATGAATATTCTAAAAACAAAAACAAACAAATAATAATAAAACACCTCAAGTCCAACTTTTCTTTTAAGTTTAATGATTTTTCTCATTTCTATGCCCCCTGGAACAGAAAAATATTCACCAGGCCTGGAAATCCCAATGCCTAAGCATTTGTTTCCTTCAGCTGCCAAGATAGTGCTAGGAAATATGTTTCTTCTAAGTGTGGAAACCTCTACCTCTTAAAAATTTAGCAATATCTCCTCTTTGGCTGTCCCAGTCTGAAGCACCCTAGATAATTTCAAACACAGATGAGTGGTTAGCTGTAGCAGCTTCTGTAATAGTTAAATTCAGAAAAAGATGGAAGGAAAAAAACAAAAACAAAAACAGAAAGCAAAGCATGAATAAATGCAGTCTTGCTTTGTAAAACAAAATGAGTGGGACTGAGCTCTTTCCAATTGTTGGAGTGCACGATGATGTTCCACAAAATAAGACCAACACAGGGCCACAAAACCCAGAGCACTGTTGTTTTTGTTTTTCAAAGAGGAATCTGTGAGAAAGTTTTCCCTATCAATTTATGACTTTGTAATAAATGAAAATGTTGTGCTGATAAGAGCCCCACACTTAAATTAATCTACCCTAACTCAAGCCTCTTCTAAGGCACTACAAACTAAAATATCTCAGGAAATGAGGAGTTTAAGTTTTCTCCTGATATTGATAGAGCCTATACTATATACTTCAGGAACACAGGCTTATTTTCTTTTCTTTTTTTTTTTTTTAAGATTTATTTTTATTGTTTTTGACAGAGATACAGAGACAGAGAGAAGGGGGAAGGCCCAGAACAGTCTCCATAGTTGCACATCATCGGTTTTTCCACATAGTTTCATTCCACAGGTGGGTGGGGCTGCACAGGACAGGAACTGGGCCAGGGTCTCGCCCCGGTGAGAACTGAACTGGGGGCACTCCCCAGTTCAGCATATGGGTCCGCACGGGCCAGGGCTGGGATTCGATCCTCGGTCCCCAGGGCTGCAAAGTGAGCTCTTAACCTACTGATCCATCCCGGTTTCCCCTCAGGCTTAGTTTCTAATAGTGTAAAGAAACTCTTGGCAAGATATAGGAGGATTGTTTTGGGGAAAAAAGGTGTGTTATGTGTGATGTTTATGCAGTTTTTTGAAAGGGAGAGTCATGCTAGTAGACAGGAATCACGTGGTTTGCTAAACACTAAACTGTAACATTCAGGCTGCTTTGTATTTCTTAGTCCTTCCTCTTTAGACAATTTAAAAGGGATAAACATTTTTCTTAACCTCAGTTTTACAACAAGCAGCAAAATTTCCTTCTTAACTTTAAATTTTTTTGTCTATTTGCATCTTCCCATCGGATTCTCACATACCCTAGAAAATTCATCCAGGAAAGAGACAAGGCAATACAATAAGTGGTGGTACATTTGCTCAGGAAATATTTTAATGCTTCTCTGAGAAATCGTTGTCATTTTAATAGTCCTTTCTCAATTTTTTATCACTCTTTGAATAAATGTCTCCTGATGGTGTTCTGTTATTATTTTTTAAGTGATGCTTCCTTTGGTTTTCAAAGAAATAATACATATTGATTATGAAATACTGAGAAAATACTGAAAAGCAGGTATATACATACAGAAATTACCATAATTATAATTTTATCTCTCAAAATGAACCACTGCTAATATTTTTGTGTTTATTCGACCCAAGTTTTCCTCCTCCTATTCACACATCCACACAAAATCACCCATTATTATATCATCATGTAATCATCTATACTTAGCCACTATTAAAATATAAATAGATTTTTAATACAATAATACAAATGTACTTGCATACATTCATTTTACAAAATTGAAAATATACTCAAGGTATTAAGTTGTCACTTATTTTTTCCCACACCCAATATATCAACATGTTCTAAAGCCCTTAAAATTTTTCTTAAATTAAATAATATAAACAGAATACAATTTACTTAATCTCCAGTTATTTTCAGTTTTTCACCATTTTAATATCACTATGATTAACATTCTTAAAAATAAGTCACTGTACTCATCTAACATTCCTTAGGATAAAATCCAGAAGTTGAAGTGTTGATTAAAGCTATGTACATTTTAAATGTATTTGAACTAAAATGAATTGTGAATCAAATTTATTAATATATGTTCCTAATAAAAAGTAGAATGCCATTTTTTTCTCACAAACACAAGGTATTTTCTTTCTTCCTTTACTCTTGAGTAATTGGTACTAGAACATGGATAAAATTGTTTAAATTCCACTTAAAGAATTGGCAATGAGATTGAACTTGTCAAAATTTTTGATTGCTGACAAGTATTTCTTCTTGGATGCATTGCTTCTTCATGTCTCTTCAATTTGATAAATTTATTTTATTTTTCTATGCTTGATTTTATTTAAGTAAGTGAACAAAATATTGACAGCATAAATGCAGCTCCTTAAAAACCCGTTGGTTAGTGGACCACCCAGAAACTTACCACCTGTGAATGAGGGATTTGGACTTTCTCTGTCTATACTTAGTATCATAAATAGGTGAAATGAGAAGAAACATGTTTTAAGGTTTCTATTAGAAAAAAATTTTTCTTTTGGGCTTTTTATTCTATTACCTTAAATTAAGTAAATTTTCTTACATTTCTTTTCAAGTGTAACCCTCTAATCTCTTCTCCAGAAAATAAGCAAACATGACCTAGAAACTCTTGGGAAAATACTACTAAAAATCTCAATGCCTGAGCGCTTGGTTTCGAGCTGTTGACTTACCATTTTTAGATTGTCTCTGTAAAAACAGGGAGAAATGAGCAAAAGTGAAAATTATTTTGTTCCCCCCTTGTATGAAACTCCTACTATTTCTCATTCTTGAATGACGGTGCGATTTCATCATGGGAAGTGATTCTTGGTTCCACTTTTTCTCCTTGGATTTCTTTGTCACAAGACTGTGCTATCAAATATTTAAGGTCCTGTATTTTCCATGAATAATGGCACAGTAGATGAGATACAGTGACCTTTTCAGTATTCTGTATTGTGACTAGCTCTAGTCAATCCATTCATTTTGCTCTTTTATGGCCTTCCTGAGCTCAAGAACAAAGAGTGAAATGGTCATCCGAATCAAAATACGATGTGCCAAAAGGTCAAAACAGTAAAGTACACTAGTATATTTCATGGAATATATTAAGGCACTAAAATCCTAATATCTTGCTCTGGTGCCAGAATCTATAATGGGAAAAGAAAATGACAGTTTAGGAATTTGCCCTTGTGAGAACTGGAACGAATCCAAACGGGTAATGACTGTTCCTTATATTCATTAGAGTGAAATTTTTTTCCTGAATTCTAAAGTCTATTTATGGTGTTACATATTTAAAAATCATATGTGTTGGGGTTTGTTGAGACATACAGTCTCACCATTGAAGGTGAGAGAACTCACCTTCTCTACAGCAATCGCCATCTGTCACATTATTTCCTATAGTTTCTCACATCTTTCTAATTTCATCTCACTGTTTAAAAAATTTGTGTTCATATGTGTATCTGAAGATACATATAAAGAGAGAGACAGGTAGATAGAAATATAGATGACACTATTGCCTTTCTTATTTCTTTGCTTGTTATATGTACTAAAACAGATTCACTATGATTCTGTGATACAATGCCATAAGGTAGGAATACTAGCTCAAGAATATTGTTGATTTTATTTTCTTCTTCTCTTAATCTGTGAGAACCAAAATCTTGGCATGTCTTTATCTACAGGTATTTCAACCGAGAAATTATGTTGTGTTGAGCCAATCCTACAATGGTTTAAGGAAAAATTATCTTTCAATTAGATGTCATAAATGAATTCAGAATAAAACTTGCTATCAGGTCTATACTGAAATTTATTTTGGATCAAGAGAGTGTGATAGCTATAATTTTTCTGTGTGTTCTCTCCCCTCTCCCATCTCCAACAAAATAAAACATATATTTTTTATTGATGAGAAGAGAGACACTTATTTTGATTATTACTTTTTCTTTGTAGAATCAGATGTTCACAAATTACATTCTACTTGAAACAGTAAGGGAAGGCTGGGGAAGAGACTCAAAATTATAATTAATAAAGGAAAAATACTTATTAAGTTTTCCTACCAGGATTCAAGTTCACTATTCTGTTTTAAATTATTTATAATTTAAAAAATATGCCTAGTTTCAACTTTTAATTTTTTAAATTCCACCAACTTTGAAGTTACTCAAGGAAATACTAGTTTGAACCAATACTATGGCAAGAAATACATAAATGATATTTTAACCCATTTAATATAGAACTGTTATTAATTTAAAAATTTAAACCCCAGAGTAGCTTTTGTTATATATATGCATATGCATAGAAGAAAAGTAAGCATCTTTAGGTTGTTAACAATAATCAAGATCATGAACTTTCTTTCTAATTTCATTTAAGTCTATTTTGATAAATATAAAGCATTTATTATCACTAATGACAGTATCTAACTATCCAGCTGCCCTGAGCTTTCCCAACTTCTCTTTGGATTCTCTTCTAACTCTCAGTTTTATAGTTAATTAACTCATTTTCTATCATCATCCTTGTCACTGACCACTTAGTCCCCTGCAAATTGTGCAAATAAGAAAAGAAAAAGAAAATTTTAGTTCTGTTACTTTCCCAAGCACATGCAGATTTATTGGCATGGAAATACTATGTTTCCACAGTTAACCTTTTTGTAGAATGTTTATGCTAACTCACAGTGAAGGAACAATGAGGAAGACGGAGATGAAGAAAGATAAATATGAAATCTCATAACAGAATGGGAATGTAGGAGTTTAAAGTGCCTGGCCAACTCACCCATGTCCCTTAAACAGAGTCCTCTTGGTTTATGGTGTCACTTTATATAATTTATTTTGTACTGTGATATATTAGGATAATAAATATTTTTCAGATAACTAATGAATACCCCTAGATTACCACACTTCAAAAACATCAGTCATCATGTACAAAATCTTTATAAAAGTGCACTCCACTTTCCTATCTTTAAAACAAATTATTCTGTGAATAATGACTTTTTAAAAAATGTTAACAGCTCACTGTGAACATGCAATTGCACAATAATACCTATTGGGTCTATTTTCAAATGCTTCCAGACTGCTGTATTTTGATTTTCTCATATTTGAGATATACAGAGATACTATCTTTCTATTGAAACTGACTATGGTTTTTTTTCATTTGATGGTGGATTTTCTCATATTTTCTTTACTTCATAGGTCTTTACCCTCTGCCAGTGGTTGAATCTCTGACCTATAGATAAGTGAAGAATTACTTTATAGCCCCAACTCCCAGGTGGGTACATCATTTAACTATTTGTAACGTGTTTCTTAAATATTTGTTCAATATTTATTTAGACAACAGCCTGAATGATACCTTAGGGAAGGGTAGGAGCATATCTGATAGCAGAATCTGCTCTACTTCTGGTCCTCTCCCATTTGTTTCCCAATCTTTCTACCTCATTCAGCAGTTTTGTTTTGTTTTTTACTTTATATTATAGAGAAGTAAAGTAAATGAAATGCTCAGATATCATTTATTTACCTTTAACAGCTGTTAATGTTTTGCCATATTTGCATCATATAATTTATTTGCTGATGTATTTTAAACTTACAGACAGTCATTTCAGTACTATGTATTTCATATGTCCTCATAAAATAAGAAACAGTTTCTATGTGAAAACGACATCATTATTACACTGGAAGTGATTAAAAATATTTTTAAATGTAATCTAACAGCCCACATTTAATCAGCTTTTCTAAATAGTGGCTTAGAGATAGATCATCTGTTATGATTCAAACCTGGACTTCGGAGTGTAACTATAATGGCAACTCCAACCTTTCAGTGTTGTCCTCCCAGCCACACCGAATGCTCCTCCTGGGAATGATTTTGGTCATGAGATTGTGTCCATTATGTTCCACACCCAGGAATATTTTAGTGTAGCAATGACCCATGACCAGCATTCTTTTTCTTTGTCAGATCAGGCCTTTAAGGTTTTAAAGATTTATTTTTATTGGTTTTTGACAGAGAGACAGACAGAGAGACAGAGAGAAGGGGAAGGGCTCAGAGCAGTCTCCATAGTTGACATTAGTTTTCCATATAGTTTCACTCCACAGGCGGGCGTGGGGCTGCGCAGGGCAGGAACTGGGCTGGGAACCTCCCTCATAGGCCCCGGCAAGAACTGAACTGGGAGCACACCCCAGTTCAGCATATGAGTTTGTCTGGGCCAGAGCCGGGATTCGATCCCTGGTCTTCGGGGCTGCAAAGTGAGTGCTTAACCCGCTGAGCCATCCCAGCTTTCCCCTTGAAGGTTTTAAAGGAGATACACTAATTTTATTTGAAGTAAATGGATCATCAGAAGTCAGCACCACAATTGGAGTTCAGGAGGCTAAGAAACGAAGCAGAAACACAGATCTATGTCATGATCAAGCTTGTAAAGTGGGAAGAAAGCTAAAACATTCAACATCTGTGAAACTGATGCTTGGACATGAAATTTTAAGCTTTATAATTTGGTTGCTTAAAAAAACCAAAGTACAAATCTTACTTTGTTTTTGGTCTAAATGAGTCTAGCAGCCTGTCTTGTTATTTAACTCACACGTATTTTTAAGAGATATTAAATTACTCTACCATTCTTTCTCTTTGGCAGTAGTTTCAATGTTTTAACTTGAGCTGACACTTTGTGTACCAAATGGTAACTATAGCAGCCATGAATCAAGGTTAAGACAGAAAGTATCTTCAGGGCTTTGTGCCCTAAGGCATACAATGGAAATGAAAATTTCTATGATCACACACACTTATTCCTAAAGGGAATCTGAATCTGGAAATGCAAAAGCTGCCAACAAGACTCATGAGTAAAGGATAAAATGTCTTTTTTTTTATCTACAGGACAAAAGCTGATGTTCAGATTAAAGATTTCCAAGAAGTATGCTAATTATAATACAATAAGTATAGAATTGTAAGCACGTGCAGTGGTGATATTAAAGTTTACTTTTTACTGATGGCAAGTAGGATATAGTAGTGACTCTCAACCATTAAGTTACCTCATCTACTAAAGAATCAATGGAAATGAAATTGTAGGAGAGGGTAATACATCTAGATGGCAGAGTATTGAGCATAATTTGCAACCTCGTTTAGTACAGAAGCCAAGAAAAATTAACACCCATTATAATAAGGATGCATGCTCTTATGAACATTGTCTCATCAGGAAAAGTCAAGATGAAAAGAATATTCTATATTGTTCTATAGAAATTCAGAGAATCACCATTGCCCTAATTGCATTCAAAATTCAATCTTGCAGCTTACTAGTTGTGTAATACTGAATAAGTCACTAAATCTTTTATAAAATCTCAGCTTCTTCACCTGTGAAATGGAAATTCCACCCAAAAATGATCATGAGGATTAATTAAGTAAATATAACAAAAGGTGTTATCTTAGCTATTATTCATATGATTTCTTCTCTTTTTGAGGGGGTGGGATGGGTAATTTGATGTTTTGTCGATATAGCAAATATATCTGAATGCTTTACTGTAGCAGCTAGCCTCCAAGATGACCTCAATGATTTCTACCCCTTGATGTTCATGATCTTACAAAGCCACTTCCACAATGAATAAAGCCAATCTATATAACCACTGGGATATTATAGAAATGATAATGTATGATACCCTAGGCCAGATCATAAAAGGCTTCTGCCTTGCTTTCCATTGGATCACTCTAGGGAAAGCCAAGTACCATGTTGTGAGGATGCTCAAGTAACCCTGTGGAGAGACCCATGTGGCAAGGAACTAAGACCTCCTGTCAACAACCATTGAGGAAGCCATCTTGAAAATGAATCATTCAACCCCAGGCAAACGTTCAGTTGACTGCACCCATTCTTTCAGAAACTATGCTCAATGTCTTCAGATGGACAGCAAGCTAGTAATCCAAGATTGAATATAGAATGCAAAAATCCCTGAGACTTTAATGGAACTAGAGCTAGGAAACTGGATTCATGGTGGACTGAGGCAAAACACTTTACATCACTGGGTCTCCCATGTAAATTATGTTCAATATGGTCAGATTCTAGAGCCAGAACTTAGACAATCTGATTAAGCTCCGTATTTTAGGAGATCAGACACTAAAACGCTAGAAGTTAGTTTAGTAATCAAATACACATTTTAGTTGCACAATATTTAGAGCAAGTAATATGTTTAAGGATATAATGCCTTTCTTTGTCCTTTGCCTAAGCTGGACTCCCCATTCCCTAGCTCATGAAGACCAGGGAATGACTCATTTTCTTATTCATGCAACTTTTCCATGCCCAGTTTTGCATTGAGCACTTTTTATAAATTATATTTTACTGAACCTCAAAACAACCTTCCAAATTAAATATTTTAATTGCTAATTGATTTACAAAGAAACTGACTCACAGGTTAAAAGCCTGTTACTTTTTGCAGAAATAAAAATAGGCTGAAGAAAAAATTCACACTTAGATTTTTTTTTAATTGCAAGATAAACCTCTCAACCCCTTCTCAAGTAGTTGTCACCTCACAGCTGCACTTTTCAAAATGGATAAATATTAAAAAAAAAACACATCTGAAGCAAATATATGCTAGAAAACAGAATAATTTTATGTATAAAGCTTAGAAGAACTAATAGGAAAGGTCATGATAAAGGGTAAGAGATTCATATATCAAGACAGCTCAATGAGCCAAAACAATAACCAAAATCAACAGAGTGAAATTGTTGACCTACTGTAAGAAGTCTGCACTGAGGTAGTTGAACCGCAGATGCAAAAAGCTATAAGTGCTGGCATGTCATTCAAAAAGTCTTCAGTGCTTATGACTTGTCAAGTGCATGTACAGGCACCTAATATTTACAGAAACGTATATGAGAGTTGTGAGTTGGATGGATAAAAAATGTGATAAACACATAGAACAGAATCCAAATAAAGTATTTCAGGTATTATTTAGGTCAATAAAAAGTTCAAGTAGAGTACTGTGGTAACAAGTGACTAGAGGATCCCTTTACCTAGAGTGACCAGGGGAGATCTTCGATGAGGAGCCAGTACTTGCCCTGAGTTTTAAATAAGAAGCAGGTAGCTGTGCAGAAATACAGAGAGGAGCAGGTTGTGTGAGCAGAAGAAACAAGCAGAAAGGCTCTGAGATGGAGAAAGTCTTGGTAAGTACGGGGCCAAAAAGTGAGAGAATGAATTTGGACACATATACAGAGGATAGAGCATGTGGAGTCTTGTAAGTCACAGTAAGATTTTACTCCAGATATAATAAAAAGCTATGACAGGGTTTTATGCTGAGTAAGGATGTGCACTGATTTACGTTTGAAAACATCACTGAGGTTGTTTTATGGAAATGGTGTATAGGTAGATGAGAGGAAAAACAGGCAGATATGTAAGGAGACTCCTGCTGGAGTTTTATAAGAATGATGTTTTCTGGGACACTATATTGCAGTAGATGTAAGAGACTATTGAATTCTAATTATATTTTGTCAGAAAAGTCAGCAGAATTTAACTAATAAACTAGGATAGTGTAGACTGAGGTGGAGAATTATACTTGATGGTTCTTTCTGGCCATGTTCAACTTGAAATGCCTATTAAATATCTTAGTAATGATTATCTGTATTATAATGTTTGGCTATTTTACACTTGAGCATGGAGGAGATATTTGGATGGAAATATTTTAAAAGTTCAGCAGGATACGAATAGTATTAGAGAACAACAGGATAGGTTGTAATCACATAATGAGAGAGTATAGATAAACAAGATCAGAAGGCTGACAGCTCAGGCCAGAGTCCTAGGGAATTCTATCAGAAATATTAGGGAAGCTGGGACGGCTCAGGGAGTTGAGCACTTGCTTTGCAGCCCTAGGACCTGAGGATCAAATCCCGGCTCTGGCCCATGTGGAACAATATGCTGAACTGGTGTGTTCCCCTAGATCAGCCCTTGCTGGGGCCCATTCAGGAGAACCCCGGCCCAGTTCCTGCCCTTCACAGCCCCGCACCCACTTGTGGAGTGAAATTGTATGAAAAACTAATGACATACAACTATGGAGACTGCTCTGGGCCCTCATCCTTCTCTCTGTCTCTCTCTCTCTGTCTGTTTCTCTCTCTGTAAATAAAACAATAAAAAGGTAAAGAAATTTTATAAACAACATGGAACTATGAGAGAGCATCTAGAAAGTTTAGTTAGTGGAGTAAAAGGAAAACCAGAAGGGTATGGTGTCCTGGTAGGAAAGGAAAAATGTATTTTATTATGAATGGGATACTTATCATATTAAGTACTGTGGAGGATACCAGCAATATAATGAAAAACTAACAATTAGCTATAGGAAGATTTAGAGTAATTGTGACCTGGCTGAAACCTCTTCATATAGAACAATGAAGTCTAAAGTTCAGTTGGAATGGGTGGGAAACAAAATGTAAGGTAAATAAAATGGCGAACTCAAATATGAGGAACTACTTTCATGATTGTTTCCCATGCATAGAAGCAGAGAAATAGTATCATAACTACAAGGCTATCTGAGGGAGGGGCCAATATTTTTAAAGATGTTTTGAAAGAAACAGTAAAGAGTAGAAAATTGATGATTTGGGAGAAAGTGGAGTTGTTTTTTTTTAAGATTTATTTATTTATTTATTTTATTGTTTTTGACAGAGAGAGAGAGAGAGAGAGAGAGAGAGAGAGAGAGAGAACTGAACTGGGGGAACTCCCCAGCTCAGCACACGGGTCCACACGGGCCGGGGCCGGGACTCGATCCTCGGTCCCTGGTGCTGCAAAGTGAGTGCCCAACCCACTGAGCCATCCTGGCTTCCCCAGAAAGTGGGTTTTATTGCAGAAGTTAAAAACCTTAAGATGGCAGTTGGTATTTGTGGCACAAATTAGCTTGGCCTTAAGTAAGGATATCATTTTTACTATAATAAAGAAAACTACAATAAAGAAACTGTCAGGGAAAAGTATAGTAGGGTGATGGAATTTTTTGTCAAGATTAATGAATTTTCATCTAATTCCATCTATTGTGTGCAAGGTCATCAGCTAAGATAATGTGTGGGGATTGGGTATTAAAGATTTGAGAAGTCATGAAATTGTCGCTTCAGAAAGTAGCTAAGTAAACTGAATCGGAAAGTTTAGCAGGACTGTCTCTTGGTGTTGAGGTTTATTTAAAATAAGTACAGTTAGTGAATTTTCTCTGGTTATTGAGCTACTCATTCATAAGTGCAAAAGAAAAAGAAAGTTGAATTAATTGGGGTCAGGAATATTCCAGGTGAGTACAATGTCAGATTAATGAAAATAGAGCACTTACAAGGTTTGTAAGAAAACACTGAGGCAGAATAAAATACCCAGGAAGGGAGAGGAACTGGAGTGATTGATGGATAGTGAAAAAGCATTTGGATAAATGTATTACAGGTTTTCATAAGTTTGAAGAATTGTTAGAAAAACAACATTTAGAGCAAGTTGTAAGAAGAACAGTTGATAATCAGAGATTATGAAAATGTGTGAAACTAACATCTCGGGACAAGTGTAGGTATAGGTAGTAATACTTAATTGGGTGGCCAAGTGGAATTGAATGAAATGTGGGGAACAGTAGATGAAGATTCTAGGAATGTAGAAGCTGGATGTATCATCTATTTGCATGAGGAAATTTCAAAGAACAAAAATCATAGTTCTGTAGAAGGAGACAAGAGCTGGATGCTGTGAATGGGGGAAGTAAACAAGTTGCAAGTAGATGACAGTATTAGAAGTGAGAGCTAACAAGGTCTTATGAGTTGAACCTGAAAAAGGCTAGTCTTGTGAAGGAGGAAGAAAAGTGGTTTTCAAGTAGCAAGAAGGAATAGGAAAGACACTTGTGCTATGTCAAGTGTAGAAGAAAACAGTCTTCATTCAAGGGGTTACAGAGATGTAGCATCTTCAGTTGCAGCCACATTTCAGTTAAGCAAAAGGATAAAGAGACCAGTCAAAGAAGAGATTGAGCAGAGAATGGAATCTACATGTGATTATGATTCCAAAAGGTACTGAAGGGTTTGAGGAGGCTGGAGGGTTAGGAGTTGGGGTCAGATCAGTAGGTATAAACAATTGCAAGGAGATAATCATTTCTACTATGGTATGTGGAACTGAAACTTGGATTTATGTTGACATCCAAGAATGTGGGTACAGTGGGTTAATTCTGGAAATCAGAAAGGGGATTTAAGACTTTGAAACAGCTGCTCATGGCTCTTGGGGGTGAAAATAAACTCAGTAAAACGTGGGATAACTAGACACTGAGAATCTGTCTTTTCCCCTGAGTAAGGGGTTGATTCATGGGTACAGAGGTAACGGGATGGTACAATTTCACTTGAGAAATATGCAAAAGATATAAAAGTTTTAACTGACTACCAGATCATTAAAACCTGGAAACATGACTTCACTAAAAACCAAAAACAAAAAAAGAAAAGTATTTTTTTGACCACATCAATAAAACTTTCTGTCCAGAAAAAGGGAATATACCTACTGAAAGAAGAAGGCCAATTTGGGGCCTTGTCTTTAGAACATAACATTGGCAAGTAAAAGTATATCTTCAGATCCCTAAGGTGTATAGGTGTGTTGGAAAGCAGGAAGTGGTCGTGAACATGGTGAATGTTAACGAAATTGTCAGGGCATTGAACAAGCCATGTGTCAATAAATAAAAAGTACTACCTAAGCAGATATGGGAATACAGGCTCCTCTAGATAGAATAGAACCCTTTAAGAGTATATAGGATAGATTTCTTAGAAAATCTGATCTCTCCCTCTAAAATAATAGCTCTAAAAATATGACCTACAGGCCTTGTATTCCAGAATGATCTAGGAAGGTTTAATCAAAGTCACTGAGAATGAATTCAGAAATCTGTGTATTTTAACATGCTGTATATCACAACTTCTTCCCCAACCTATTTCCAGAACGACTCAATTCATTCATAAATGTGCTAATAGGAGGCTCTTGAGAGTTGGTAGGTTTGGTACACTATCCTGGATAAGACCTAGACTTACTTTCGCTCACTGATATATTCCCATGGCGCAAAGACTGCCTGGCACAGAGTGGGTATTCAATAAATGTTCAGTGAATTGATGACTGAGGAACTGAATATAGTCTCTAGTCTAGATTTAAGCCAAGTTTGTCCAACTTGTGGCCCATGGGCTGCATGCAGCCCAGGACGGTTTTGAATGTGGCTCAAAACAAATTTGTAAATACTCTTAAAACATTACAAGATTTTTTGTAATTTTTTTTTAGTTAATCAGCTGTCATTAGTGTTAGTACATGTTCTGTGTGGCTCAAGACAATTCTTCTTCCAGTGTGTCCCAGAGAAGCTGAAAGTTTGGATACCCCTGATTTAAGCTCTCTATCCTCTCAATTCCAACTTGGACTATAACTATTGATTAAACACCTCTGTTTCTCAGTCTCTACACAGAGCTATCTTCCTAGCCAAATGTACCTGTTCTAGAAAGGAGCTGCTCCATGAGTGAGCTCCTTCCCACTCACCCTTCTCTCAATCTTTGATTTTTGAACCTCCTATTCTTAAGTAACTAAGAAAGGATAAGCTCTTTCAGTCAGCCAAACTTCATGCTGATGAGTGAGGAACCCAATAAAAAGTGGAATTATCTTCTGAAGGGCAGGTCCTTTATAGTACAGGCCTCCCCTACCCTACGAGATGAGCATTCTAGGGACCCATCTGCACCCATGTCCCAGCTGAGAGGCTGCATTCAGCTTCAGTGAATTTTGGGGGAAGACTCTTTCAATGTGGTTGCCCATTTCATGAAGGGTTGTTCACACAAACAACATGCAGCATGACAACACATCTGCCCACACTGGGCTGAGTGTTCAACAGTTTTTTATCAAGACTGGCATGACCCCTATGCCCCACCCTCCCTATTCACCCAATCTGTCCCCAAGTGACCTTTTGTTGTTGTTGTTTCCTTGGATGAAATAAGTCCTCGAAGGGAAACATTTTGTCAATGTGGAACAGGTGAAACAGAAAACTGCAGAAGCACTGGAAGGCATCAAAATCGATGCGTTCAAAACCTGTTCTGAACAGTGAAAAAAGCATCTCGATAGATGCATTAAATTAAACAAAGAGTACTTTGAAGGTGACTGAAGTTTAAACATATAAGAATAAATACACAATTTTTTCTTACAAATAAATTATGGGTTATTTGGGGGGTACCCTCATATACATATCTATTCAAATCGCCAAGCTGGGTTTTATTATTCCGTTATAAAGTGGTCAGGACAGCCACTCCTGGCCTGAGAAGGCCCAGGCTTCCAGCAAACCTACCCTGGTTAAACATGGTCATGCGATAGCCATTTCCAGCAAAAACAGAAATAAAGTCTGCAAAGGCTTAACGAGGTCTTTTATTTCGAACAGTTGAAGAACTAATGCATGGGGAAGAAAAGAGAATTATTCTGAATGTTTCTAAGGATAGCTTTAAGACTAGTGAGTATAAGATAATAGAAAAAACGAATTTGATTCAAAATAAAAGAGAGCAAGTATAAAATGAATCTCCCTATTATAAAATCAA
This sequence comes from Craseonycteris thonglongyai, assembly GCA_004027555.1. Classification (NCBI taxonomy): domain Eukaryota; kingdom Metazoa; phylum Chordata; class Mammalia; order Chiroptera; family Craseonycteridae; genus Craseonycteris; species Craseonycteris thonglongyai. The sequence goes on from PVKE010006247.1 coordinate 38,839, forward strand.
CATTTAACGGTCTAAAAATAGCCAGCTTCCTCTTACTAAGGTAATTCAAATAGAGGCAAAATAATAATGTATCTAGAATAGAATCAAAAACCTTGAGGAACTTTGGAGATCAATTTAATATACTGTTCTAATCTCATCCTTTAATAAGTATGGAATCTGAGGTGTAAAAAAATTGAGATCTGCCTAAATCTATATAGCTTATTAAAGCCAGCAATAGGAACAATAATCTAGCCTAAGGGCTTTGTCCACATATCTCCTAAAATTATAGAAGCAACACCTGCTTTGTTTTTTATGATTCCAAATGCCTTGTCTAAATTTTAAGTCTAACAACTCCATATTTTGAGCTCAACCTTTTTTGTCGTTATGGTTTATATTCAGCATTTTATAGTTAATTAATTTTACATGGAAATGAAGTGAATCATGACTCCATTTGCATATTTGCAAATTGAAAAAAAATTAAAAACGAATCTTCCTGAAAACAGCTTATGACAAACTGTTATTTACTGACAAAGAAGTAGCTCTCTTTTTTTGGCAAGTGAAACAAATTAACTGACACCCACCTTCTCATTGTGTATGACATGCCCAAGGCCTCCCCTTGGGCCTGAAAATACAATTTTGCCAATGGTAGAGAAAGGAAATAACATTCGTGGAACGTCTGCTTGGTAGGTGCTTCATATCCGTAATCACACCTAATTCTATTTAATCCACACTATATCTCTGTGAAATGATGATTATAGCTATTTTACAGATGAGGAAATTGTATCTCAAAATAGTTTAGTGCCATGTTCTAAGCCCTATAGGTAATAGAGGTTAGAACATTATTTGATATTAAACTTTAGTTAGAGGACCCAACTGTTCCAATATGCTTAGGACTGGGGAGTTTCCCAGAACATAGGACTTTCCATACGAAAGCTGTGAAAGTTTCAGGCAAATTGAGATGGTTGCTCTTCTTAGTCCAAAATCCAGGGCAAGGAGAAGAACGTTGTTTCTGAAGTTCATCAAACGCCAGTGATATAATATGTTAAGACATAGAGATACTGGACCCATTCTTTGTGATTCTGCTTACTCTGTTTATTCTATACCTGATGTGATACTAGACAATGGTTTGGGAGGAGGATTTGAATAATACCAGGTTTTATAAAAGCAGATTATAAGCTAAAGAAAATTTTAAAGTAGGTGACAGTAGATTCAATTATATGCTTGCTTTTCTTTTCTTTTCTCTTCTTTTCTTTTTGTTATTGTTTTGGGTGGCAAATCCATTTTGAAACTGTCCCAAATGAAAAGTATCTGAATGGGAAGAGATTTTAGATGAGGCATTTTACTGATTTCTTCTTGTCATTCATATTTCAGGGCTAATTTTCTAAAATCTTTTACATAAAACAGTTTTACATTCCATACAAGGCAAATTGGGCAAATTCCATTTCAGAATTGCAGTTATGTTGACACACGGTAATCTTATTAGCAATAAAAGGATATTACCTATAATTGAATAGCTGTGCAATTAGCAAATTTCAGAGCCAGAGAACACCATCATTCTTCAGTTTTACATTTGTTTTTATCCACAGCAGGGAATGTTTGAATTACCAACAAAACTATTAGCATGTTCTTGCTCTACTAAATGAAAAAATATCTTAATAAAAAACTGCTTTACCGGGCATAAATATTAACTACAGTTCATGCAGATAAGCTTAACTTCAGCAATTTGTACTCATAGCTTAATAAATAACATGCATTTATTTAAAGCAACATTACATCTCTATCACTCCAAAACCTCACTGGGTAAAATTTCATGTTTATAATAAAAGCCAGGCTTTTGTTTATTTAAACAAATATATCTGTGGGAAAAATAATTAAAGTATTTATCTGGCTAAGTTATATTTGGTGTCTTCATGACAGTTGTATAATTGGGTCATTCTAATATGACGTACACACACACACACACACACACACACACACCTCAGTTATTTCTTTTAAAATGGATTTAGTTATGTTCCAGGGCTCAACGTCACCCATGAAACAAATTACATTAAAATTACAATTAACTTCCTCTCAAATGTCAGCAGAAATCAATGTTGTTGTGTACAGACTGCCTCTTCCTCAATTTTATTAAGCCCCTTTCAATTATGAGGAAACATAAATCGGAAGGATGTCGCTATGTCATCTACAGTATTAAAATGTACGAGAACATTGACCCTGGCCTTTAGAGATTATGCAAAAAGACATTTATATGCACAGCTGTACGGATTGCCTGAGTTTAATGTTAAATTCCTTGGAAAATCATCTTCCCTGCTCTGCATCAGAGAAAGGACAAGGTTTAAATATTTAGTGTGCTCCCTTACCACAGCAATGAAATAGTGAACTGGCCAGTACAGAGAGCTCCTTTTGGGAGTGACATGTTTTGCCTTTAAATGCAAGGAGTGGCCTGAGTTCACACTAAGCTGGAACCATCATCACCCAGGGAAATACCCACTGAGTTAGTCCACCTGGCCCCCACTGATGTTGTCTTCCATAAAACTGCTACTCTTAGATTTTGTCTCCAATCCGTTCTTGAATGGATTGGAGACCAAATCTTGAATGGATTGGAGGCCAAAAGAGCATCATTTTGCTTCCTTTGCATATCAGACCTTTCTTAATAGATATGTACTGGTCTTGAAAATATATTTTGGGCAGAGTGAAAGAGCACCAGTTCATATCGAAAAAAAGGAAGAAGGGAGGAAGGAAGGAAGGGAGAGAGGAAGGAAGAAAGGAAGGGAGGAAGAAGAGAAGAAAATTAAATGAACTTGGCCATGGATGGAAATCTTGTGTCAGAATGTAGCTGTGGGAGTGATTGCTATAGTTTGAATCTCACCTAACCATTTCCTAGCTGTCAATTTGCTTCCAAGCACCTCAGGTTTCTCACCTGTGAAAATTACTAAAATAGCCTTTTGTTCTAAAAGTGGGATGATCATAACATCTCTCCAGGGTTGTTTTGAGGTCAAAGGCTTAGTAAATGAAATATAGTATTTTTAATATTTTTGATATTGTGATTTTTTTTTAAATTATCACACATGACCCTCTTTTTGTTGAGCTGAGATCTGTCTCCTTGTCACCTGCACATCATTCCTTATTGAAAACCCTCCTCACTGAAGATAAAATTAGATGCCCAGGAGCTGGTGAGCTTCCCATCATAGAAGTTTTTCAAACAGATCAAGTCTCATCTGGAAGGATAGAAAGAGATAAGAATAATGGAGGTGTGTGCGGAGCTGGGGGTGGAGGGGGGCAGTCTGAAAGTACAAAACAGGTATCCAAATCACTAGGGAATGTTTTCAAAATGCATATATTAAGGCCTCGTTTTGGGGGGTCTGGACAATGGTAAAGTAGCCCTCTTCCCTTCCCCAAACCTGTGTAGAACATTACAAGACCAAGGTTAATTTTAAGCTACGCAGGCTGAGTTACATCTGGAGTCAGGACTAGAGACATTTAACGAGATTGGTGAGTCTCAACCCTGTGCACAATAAAGTCACCTGGGGAGCTTTTCAAAAGTACTAATGACTAGGCCTCACCCCAAATCAGTTAAATTAAAGTTTCTGGGAGATGGGCCAGGATATCAAAGCTTGTAAAAAGCTCCCCAGGTAATTTGAATGTGCAGCCACACTTGAGAACCAATGATCTACAGAATCATACCTAGATAACCTTAAATGATGTTTTTTTAATCTGATGCTTTTAATCTCTGACTTGTCACATTTCAAAACCAAATAATGCAAATCTCCAAAATAATAATTATCAAAATAATAATTATCATGATAATTCCATCTTATAAAGATACATCCTAAAAATAATAAATAATAATATTAATTTTCATTTGTATAGTGAACAAGCTCATTTAGCTCTCTAAGCAACAACAGTAGCTGTGACTTAATTGACCTGAGTAAGATTTCATAGTTGATTAGAAATCAAGCTGAGACTCAAGTTCAGTTCTTCACATTCTTCAAATAGCTCTATTTCCACACTATCATCATCAGCTCGTTTCTCAAGTCCTCTGGTGCCTAATTCTGTTTGCATTAATAGTCATGCTCAATCTCTTTTAAATTGTTCCATGTAAGGTTAGCTATCAGTTATGACTCTTAGCCAGTATCTAGCTTCTAACAGATACATCCAGACCAAACACCCTTTATGTTTGTTTTCGTTGACAAATTGTGGTCCTGGAAGACTGGTGATGACTTGGAGTTCAGTGAGTCAAGGCTTTGATTACCTTTACAGTAATTTCACATGCAATAATTCTTAATGCAATGAAATAATTAAGTGACCTTTCTTTTAAAAAGCAAGAGGCAACATTGTCTCTTACTCCAAGACACACAAATCATATATATATTTTAATGTAGGGAGTAATTTAATAGCCAAGTCACAGTGCTAAAATTGAGTTTGACATTTCTTAGTCAATTGCACCAACAATGAATGAAACTGGTTACAACCCTTAAAAATATATCCAACTTTCACTTCCAGGAAGATAAAACAGATGTATCTTTTCCTCATTTTTCCCACTAAGTACAACTAAATTTTTTCTTTATGTGTACAACAAAAAAGGGAAGACTCTGAAAGGTAAAAAGGATAAGAAAGACCAGATAAGGAACTCAGAACCTGAAGAATAACACAGTGGTGAATTTCTGGATCTCCTTTTTCCCTCAGCAGATGGACACATCAACTGGCATGGACTAAAGAGACAAAACAAAGGTTAATTCCTAAGCTAGTAGGCAAGGAAATGAGCAGCCAAGCAAGGCAAGAAACTGTGATATGATAACTTTTCGACTCCAGTCAAATACTACAGGAAACAAAGCTATGACCCTCTTCTACCCACACCAAGAAAGGCCAAGCAGAGAGTCCTAAGTTTCACTTTTGCCAAACTACAAGGAAGCACTCAAACTCCCTCCAACCAGACGCTATCAGACCGGCCAAAGAGGGAGATGAGACCTTGATCTTGACTAGATGATAACAAGGGCCTCACTTCTGCAATGTCAGTGAAGACCACATGGGGAGTCTGAAACATGGCAGTAACTTCATGGCCCTTGCTTCTTTGCTCAGTTGTTGTCAGAGGAAGCCCAGTGATAGCAAGGCCACACTTCCCCATCATCTCAGTGGAGGCCATGTAGGGATCAGTAATGAGGCCCTCCTATCCTCAGACAGCTACCAGTGGCAGGTAGAGGGGGTTACTGGAGAGTGGGAACCTTCCTCCCCACACCATAACAAGAAGACCACCTTAGGTGTCAATAGAAATCAAGTGGGAAACCTTGACTTCTACTTGCACCTGTCTATGAAAAGGTATCCTCCTTTGTTCCCTGCTAGAGCAGTGCCTGTGGAAGCCAGCTATAATGAAAGCATTAAATAACATCAAGAGTCTTGTAACATAATAAAAATGCAGCTCTGGTTTCAACTGAGAATAACTCATTATATCAAGACCCAGGAGAATCTCAAACTGAGTTAAAAAAGACAACCAATGCATTTGTATTAGTTTTCTAGGGCTCCCATAACAAATACCACTATCTAGGTTGATTAAACAATATGGATATATTTCATCTCAGTTCTGGAGGTGAGAAGTCCAAGATCAAGGTGTTAATAGAGTTAAGTTTCATTCTGAAGCCTCTTTGGCTTGTACATGACTATCTTTTTTTCCATTGCCGTCCCCTGATCTCTCTCCCCCTGTGTGTGTCCATATCCTCTCCTTTTTATATTAGAACACAGTTATATTGGATCAAGGGTGTATGACTTCATTTTCCTTTAGCCACCACTTTAAATACTCTATCTTCAAGTCACATTCTGAGTTACTGAGAGCTAGGGCTATGTGTTTGAATTCTGGAGTGGGCGGTACACAATTTAGTCCATAATAGACAGTAATTCTGACAAGACAGAAATGTTGGAGTTATCTAAAAATGATTTTAAAGCAACCACCCCAAAAAAATTCTTCCATGGTCAATTACAAACACACCTGAAACAGAAAAAAAAAGTCTCAGCAAAGACAAGGAAGATATAAAGAAAGAACAAGCAGAAATTTTACAACTGAAAAAGACAATAATTGAAATTAAAAACTCAATGGATACTTCAGCAGCATAGAGAAGTCAGTAAAAATAATCAGGGAAATGAAAGATGGAACAATAGAAACAGCACTATCCAAACAACCACAGAATAATTAGGTATTAAAAACAACTAAAACAGAGACTTAGGAACCTGTGAGACGATAACAAAGTTCTATCATTTATGTCATCAGAGTCCAAGATGGAGAGAAGAAAAAAGAGTGTGGCTACAAAAGGTCAAAGAAAATGGCTGAATACATTCCAAATATAGCCAAAGATGTAAACCTTCAGATAAGAGAAGGTGAGCAAACCTCAAAGAGAATAAACATAAAGAAATCTACACCCAGACACATCAAATAGTCAAGTTCCTAAGAACTAAAAGTAAATTTAAAATCTCAAAAGCAATGTAGAAGAAAAAAATTCAAATGACAGTGAATTTCTAAAGTAAAAACATAGAGAGCAAAAGAAAGTGGCATATTTTTAAGTTCTGAAAGAAAAGAGCTGTCCACCCTGAATCTTGTATCCAGTGAAAATATCCTTCAGAAATAAAAGGGAAATCCAGATATTTTAGAAGTAAAACTAAGAGAATTTTATTACCAGCAGATTTATTTCAAAATAATAGCTAAAGGAAGGTGAAAAAGTATAATAAAAGAAAGGATTTTGGAAGATTAAGAAAGAAGAGAAAACATAGTAAGCAGAAATATAATTAAATGCAATAGCCTTTCTTCACTGAATTTTTGAAATTACGTTTGACAGTTAAAGTAAAAATTACTAGCAGTGTTTTATGGAGTTGTAAGTGTATCTAGAATTATTTAAGATAACTATATTATAAATGAGAAAGGTAAAAGTTTCTTCTATACTCCATTTAAAATTATAAAATGGTAATAGCAGTAAATTTTGATGTTATGTGAGTATGTATATAATGTAATACCTAATGACAGAACTAAAAAAAGCTATATAAGAGATATACTCAACATCCCTTTTTAAGCAAATGATATAATAACTAGGATCATGGTCAACAAGGATGTAGAAGAACTATACAGTATTATCAACCAACAGAATGTAATCAACAATCATGAAACACTTCACTCAACAACAGCAGAATATACGTTCTTTACATTGCCCATGGATTATATACACACTTCATTTCCCACTCTCCATCAAAAGGATAAAAAGGCAAAGCACAAAGAGAGTATTTGCAAGTTACATATCCCAAAAAAGACCAGCATCTAGAATGTATAAAGGACTGTCAAAACTCACCAGTAAAAAATACCATCTAATTAGACTATGTGAGATATGAACAGACTTTTCACAGATATTTATGACAAATCAGCACATAAAAAAATGTACATTGTCATTATTTGTGAGGAAAATGAAAATTATATGTTTTTCATAATAAGATATCACTACACACAGATCAAAATAACTAAAATAGAAAATGGTGCTGTTATTAAATTCCAGTGAGAATTTGGAGAAACTGAATCACTTATATGTTGCTAATGGGAATGTAATTTGGTACGGCCAATCTGGAAAACAATTTGGCAGTTTCTAAAACTGCAACTGTGATATCATTCAGCAATTACACTCCTGGGCAATTTTTATTTTCCAAATAAAAAAGAATGTTCACACAAAAACCCATACACGAAAGCTCATGGCACCTGTATTTGCAACCCCCCAAACTGGAAACAACCTAGATATCCTATAAAAGGTAAATGGTTAAACAGACTATATTAGAATCGTTCTATGGAAAACTCCTCAGTAGTAATAAGGAACAAACTAGTGATGCACACAACCTGGACAAAACTCCAGAGAATTATGTTGAGTAAAAAACAAATCCTAAAAGATTGCATACTGTATGACTCCATTATACAATATTTCCCAAAATGTATAATTATAGAAGTGAAGAACCGATTAGTGGTTGTGGGTTAAGAAGGGGGTATGGGAGGGACTGGCCTAAAAGGCAACAGGAGGTGTTCTTGTGGTGAGGTAGATATACTGAATCTTGACTGTATTGATACTAATATCCTGGTTATGCTATTGTACTATAGTTACGATTGGGGAAATTTCTTAAAGGATACATGATATTGTTCATGGTATATATTTTTTTTATTTTACAATTGCACATGAACTTAGAATGACCTCGAAATAAATAGCTTAATTGAATGATATATTTGCTTCCTCAGTTTGAGCTTTAACCAAATTTTAGTGATTTAATCAAATTTTAATTTATCATTCATTTGTAGAATGTTTTAGAACTGATAAAGATATGAAAACTTCTATACTTTTACCATATTTTTCCCAGTACTTGACAACGTAGGATGAAATATTTTTATGTTCAGTGGGTTTTGGAGGATTGCAAGAAATATGTAACATTATTCAAACTAAAAACAAAATTACTCAAGTTCAGGCCTTCTTATTTTTAGTGGGTATTTTCACCCTTTCCCTCCAACTATGGAGTCTTAACAATCATACTAACAGACTGCAAAGTGGACAATTATTTATAATAATACATATTGAGTTCATATTATAATTAATGAACTGAACTTGGTTCCATGGTCTTGGAAGAAAAGGATCACATAAACATTCCCTCAGAACCTATGTGGAATAAGTGAAATTTTCTAGGCTAGCATGACATTCAGAATTTTATTTTCATGTTTTATCTTTTTATAAAAATACAATTATATTGAATTAATATTTATTGAGATGTTTCTGTATGTCAAGTACCTTTTTAATTGATTTGTATATGTTAATCATTCAACCTCACAGCAACTCTAAAGACGGAGCTATTTTTATAAACATTTTTATAGTTTATGAAACTGAGCCATAGAGAGGTTAATTTACTTGCCTAAGATCATATAGCTAATACATGTAAAAGCTTAATTATAGTCCAAGGCTGACCGATTTCAAAGAGTATACTATTAACAATTGATATTATATAATATTTATCAAATCACAGCATAATATATATAGGCTTTTTGACATATTTATAGGAATCAAAAGGAAATTGAAAGAGCATTATACGCAGTTATAGTGCTATCACTCATCAATCTGTTGCATACATGACAACCATCTTAAATCACAGTCAAATTAGTGTGAAATATGAAAACCTTAGAATAAAATAAGTAAAATGAACCTTAGTTCTATCATTGGTAATATGAGTTAATAGAAATGTATAATCCAAGCTCCAAGTGATTAATTGCTTGGAAATTGGAGGCCGAACTAGAACTCAGTGTGGGTCTTCTGTGTTTGTAATCTGTTTGTATTAACCTAATATTCTTCTCTTAGGAAAGGAAATGTAATATAGTGAAATGACTACTGTTAAGACATCTGCCACTGGACATCCCCACTTGTCCCTTAAAGCCATAAGCATCACTGGGAGAGAAGAGTGTTCTTCTTTGTGATACTATGTTCAAGAGGCCTCAGGATAGTATACTTGTACCCAGATGTGATACAAAGACTAGAAAAAAGTCATTTAATTCCTTTTACAAATTGTGTCTATTCCTGACTGATGTATCCAAGAGACAGGACAAGCTATGAATGGCTTCCCCCTTCTCTTAGATGAGTTTGTCCAAGAGGTTTTTAGAGCCTCATGCAAATGAGCTTCCTCTAGACCTCCTCCCGCAGTGTGTCTGACTTGCCCAGTGCTGATGGTCGCATGAAGCCCTGTAGTGTTATTGTCATGCTACAAACCTCAAAGATGAACATGTAAAGGTTATTATCTGTTTTACCATCTATCTCATAAAATTTAAATAACATTTGACTTACAGCCTTCTGAATTATTATGAGCCTTATAAAAAATCTACAAAAAAATACACAAGACAAACATATCCAATTTATGTATATATCAATAGATATAGATGATATAGATATAAAGTATGCATGTTCACGTATACATACACCTACATATACAATATGTATATATTGCATAGATTTAATTTACTTTTAAGCACATTTAATTCATTTTCAAAAATACTAATAAGTTGAACTTAACCTTGTTTAAAAAAAAAAAAAAGTCAAGAACTCAGTGATCCAAGTAAATTCATGAGATTTTACCTCATGAAATCTGTGATTCCAGGAGACAGCGATTTGCAGATATAGGGTATGATGCATTGTATCCGGTGGGTATTTTCCTTTTATGCATGAGTCTATGTACAGGCAGATATGAAGTCATTATTCTGCACATTAGACACAAGCTTCTTACAGAATGCCTTTTGATGAAAATGAAGCGTTGAATTGACAATGAATGAGTTGCCCAGATAATCTTCACCAGTTTCTTTTAGAGCATAGGGATTCCATTTAGTCAGTGTCTAACCTCATTGATTTTATAATAAAAATCCATTTTAATTGTTCAAAGCCTTTATGAGCAGGAGGCTTACCCACCACCTTCAGCTCTGTGATGCCGTGTTGCTCAGTACTGATAAAAAGCCATGGAAGAATGGACCCTGAAGCTCTGTTCTAAATCAGCATGACTGTGCTGGTCAGTATCAAACCTTGATGACAGATTCTAAGATCAGATTGGCCATACACTCAGCCTGGTCACTAGTCAAACTTAAACAAAGTATCACGGCTGAACCTGAACCATAAAACTGTTAAAACTTTGCCATGCTTGTCTCTGACCTTGGCTTTCTACAATGGCTTCAACAGCTAATGAAAGCTTGTGACCATCATTGAATCCTCACTGCCAGGGTAAGGTTAGACAGTTTTAACATCAGAGTGACGAAGTGGTTTCCCTCAACACAGAGAATTCATGCAGTATTTTGAAATTCTAGTGCAGTTATTTAATTAAATGCAATTATAACAAAGTACCAGGGACTCATAGAAAGGAACACTTTTTAGAGTTATGCTGTCAGTACACACCTACTTCCAATCATAAGTTAATCATATTCCAAAGCATTTCTTTTTAATTTGTATACCTAGAGCTACAATATATGAAACAAATAACTCAGGACTGAGTACAATATACCAAACTCACTGTAATTTATACAGAAGGCTGGGTATTTATTACTGATGCTAGAGGTTATTAAGTTATCTGAAAGGTATAGACTTTATTTCTGTTTTCAAGAAATAGAGATTTATATTGCTTATTTATTCCCAGCTGTTGAATATTGGAGTTGTGCTCAGAAAAGAGATTAAAAATATTTGATGGTATCAGTGGCCAGCACAGCATCAAGTTGGGGAATTTCACCCAACTTCTATCCAGAATAGGTTTTTGAGTGAGTATATGTGTCTGACTGTGAGTGCCAGACTCAATAAAAAACACATTTTGACAGCCTATCATAAAGTACAGTATTTTATTATTTCATTCTTTTTGATGTGTGAAAAAGTCAGTTCTTTAAAATATTTTCCTGGCTTAGCTTTTTTTCCCACTGGAATAGTATAAATCTTAATAGGATCCCTGACCACTGGACTAAGTCCCTAGACCCAGGTTCCACTGTAGCTTTTCTACAAACTATCTGTGTGGCCTCAAGTGAGCCATTTAACCTTTTGTTATCAATATTTTCTCATTGGTAAAAAGGAGAAGTTGGAGTTTCAGAATCTCATTATTGTATGTTTCTGAACAGAGCTATAATGAATTGGAAAGAATTCCTGGAGAGTCTCCATTTTAGACATGGAGAAGATGAATGTGAATTGTTCGTATCCATTCTATATATCAGGTTTCTTACTAACACATACAATTACTCATTCCACAAGTTTTTGAATGCAAGACCTAATAAGGGAACTTATGGATATGCCTACACAATGTCAGGAATCATAGGCTTTGGTAATGACTCAAGTCTGACAATCGTTTTTGCAACATGTATTTATTCTTGGAATGTAAAGAGCTCCAGGTTATACATCAAACTTTTCAACCTCTTGGGTAGTAACAATGCCAGCATTGGATTATGGAAAACAATGATATATACAATAAGGATAGATCATTGTCTGTAGATAGAAACATGCATCTATACTTCTGTCCAAAACTTTACTAGAGCATGCCTAAAGAGGTTTGAAAACACTTGAGAGTATAAGCATGCATTCAGGAATCATTGCAGACATTTAACCTCGCCTCTATGACTGTAGGTGGTCTATAGCCTCGCTTATACTGCCCGTAACCAGAAAAATACAAGTTCCCTGGTAGGCAGGGGAAGGGAGGAGTTTGGTAGAAAGAACCCAGGGCAAGAGCATTGAACTCTAGTCCCAAATCTAATACTAACAGCTCTGTGTTAAATATCAGGTCATTTTACAATATACGGCCATAGAATTAGGAGAAAATTTATAGTCATCCACCCTTATTCATGAGGGATATGTTCCAAGACACCCTATTGAATGCCTGAAACCAGGAATAGAACAAAACCCTATATATTCTATGTTTTTTCTATACATACATACCTATGACAATGTTTAATTTCTGAATTAGACACAGTTAAGGGATTCACAACAATAATAACAAAATAGAAAAGTTTTAATAATTTACTATAATAAAAAGTTATGTGAACCATTACTAAGTAAAGTGAGGATGACTTGAAGACAGTATTGCAATACCACAACAGTCAATCATATAATGAAGATTGCTACTAAGTGGCTAATGGGCAAGGAGCGTATGCAGTGTGGATACACAGGAAAAGGGGTGAGTCATGTCCTGGTGGCACTAAAGGGTGTCATGTTAGATTTCATAACACTACTCAGAATGGCATGCATTTAAGACTTATGAGTTTTTTATTTCTGGAATTTTTCCACTTAATATTTTCAGACCATGGTTGACCACAGGTAACTGAAACCAAGGAAAGTAAAACCACTGAGAAGGGCTGATTACTGTATTATACTAATCTTCAAAGTAAAATTAGAGTATTTCTAATATTCACTGAAATGCTGCCTTTTGTGCATCTTTTGACTGCTATGTGTGCTGTGTTGCAAAGAGAATTGGACTGGTTCCTATTCAAAATTTGTAGGTAAGTGGATTCTAAACTAAAGTGTAGGAAGCAGCTCTTACTTCAAGATTCTTCCCTTCTCTTTGCAGTGTCCCATTTTGCTTCATGCTCTTCCATACTTCTCAGGCCATGTCACCATTCTAGGCCTGCTCAGGCCAGTGGTATACCATGCTTCAGAATTTCCTAACCCCTTCTTAAAAAGTTTACTTTTCTACTTTCTTGTCTCCTCAGTTCAATGTTTAGTCAACAAAACCAATTACATAAACTAATTCCTCCAACATTTCAGTACAGGACTATAATCCTTGAGGTAAGGGAAATAAATCATGTGAATTCCAAATTCGCCAGACATTCCCTTCCTTTTGGTAAATCATAACCTCCTAGCTCTCTGCAATGTGCACCTTCCCTATGAAATAATCATAACTTTCTATTTCCATAATGTTCTCACTGATCAAGGTGTTAGCTTCTGTATCATTTGGTTGTCTTGGGTAAGGACTAGAATGGCTTATTCTGATACATGAGGTGAGAGGCAGCATTTTCAAATACTGTTTGATTCTTTTTTTAAAGATTTATTTCATTCTTTGATAGAAGTTGAGAGAGACAGAGACAGAGAGAAAGTGGGACGGCCCAGAGCAGTCTCCATAGTTGTACACCATTCATTTGTTTTGACATAGTTTTCATTCCACAGAGGTGGATGGGGGGTGTACAGGGCAGAACCAAACTGGGGGCCTTCCTCATGGAAGGTGAGAAGTATCGCTGCCATACTGGTGCTTTCCAGTTGTGTGCCATCATTCAGCATGTGGGTTTGCATGGGCCAGGGCCAGGATTTGATCCTTGAACCTCACAGTTGCAAGGCGAGCACTCAGCCGGTTGAGCTATCCCGGCATCCTCTCCATCTGACTCTTTGACCAGCATCTAATCATGCAGTGTCTTTGTGGGCAAAGTAAGAGAAAAGTGAGTGAAAAATTTGGGCTCTAGGAAAAAACAAGATTTCAAATCCCTTTTCTGTCCCCTGTAAACTATACAACCATGGTAGATGAATTGCATAGTATCATTGGGTCCTGGTTTGTTTGTTTTTTGTAAGATATAGACAATAACCTCTGTCTACCTTACACAGATGTTTTGAGTTTACATACAAAAATGTGTTGATAATACTGTTCAGAAATGTAGAGTTTTGATAGACCAAGAGGCACAAATGTGATGATGATGACAATAACACCGTGTGATTGGACACAGCATTGTCACTGCCACTGAACAGATATTAGATTCTCATCCCTGCTTACTATTTAGAATATATCTAAACCTGCCCTGTTTAGACAGTGTGCTTTCTCTGGTGCAGCATTTCACGCTGGATTTCCTGCCCTTATTGAAATAAATATAAATGAAGTAGAAAACATGGAGCTAGGGGAGGAATTTTTTTCTCCTAAATTTCTTATTTTTCTTTTATTTTCTTTTAAATTGTTTCTCACTTACACTAAGACCTAATTTGCCTACCAGTCCTGCTGTTTAAGAATATTGATTCTGACTTTCCTCTGGTGTCTACTAAGATACAGCTCAAACAGATCAAGGGAAATGCAAAAATGTTTCCCCGAAGTGAAATCAGCAGGACATTCACAGCAGTAAAAAGAAACTGGTGGAGGAAAAGAGAGAAAATAATCAGTTGAGATAGGTAGATAACAAAATGCCCCCCATCAGCCCTACCTTCATGAATTCTGTTCAATGAATGGATAGATGCATGAAAATCCAAGTATGTGGATGGTGTTTGATAAACATACATTAAACATACAAATAAGTTATGCAAAATAGTTGTTTATATATCTGGTCTTCTGAGACTGGGAATTGGAGGAGAAAGGAGCTACTTCTGGCAGTATGACTCAAAACAACAACAAAATAATATGGCTGGATAGTTAGCTCCGGGATTTGAAGAAATTCTGTCTTGTGGTTATTAATTTAGTGGTTGGTTTCTACCATATTATGGTTTATGATTATTTTATTTTAGTTATGTATGTAGCTGCTCAGATATTTGGAAAGGCTTCATAAATAAGTGAATATATTTGCCATTTCAGTCCTTATTACTTTCCCTGAAAACAGTGAGACTTGATCCACAAGTTCATCTAACATTCTTCTACCATTCCTCTTACCCTAAGATTTTTCATAAGTTTAATGTCTTTTATTCCATCATATTGAAGATATAAATGATATTTTGCTGGGTCACAGAGATGGTGTCTCTCTTATATTCTCTCATCAGATCACTGACACCATGAACTGTAATGGCTTCTTCAGGGCCATTAACGTATTCGGCATCAGCCTATATCAGGCAAGTCCTCAGTCTCACACCTAGTTGTTAGTAGCTTACATTTACACAGAGCATTTTTCAAGTTCATTGTAAAATAAGAATCCATCCACTGATGCAATGACAGCCATTTCTAAAATGGAAAGCAACAGCTGGATAGCTACTGCTCTGTCAGAGCGCCAGAGATGAACATTGCATGTAATATGAGCTGAATTAGGCAGCTGAATTAGGCTTCTGAAATCTGTTCCCACTTTAAGTGAGGATTAAAATAAGTCACTGTGATCCTTAGTTCTTTACATATAAAAGATAAAGGTACTGACTTTGGTGTTTCTCATTTTTCTGGTTCCTTTCTTGGGCCTCGAGTAACACTTGAAGAAATGCCGGGTCAAACAGCGAGAATTTTTATCCAAAGCATCTAGAAGGAATGTCATCTAAGAGTTAAAACAAAGAGTAGGAGCTGGGATGGATCAGCAGGTTGAATGCTTGCTTTGCAGCCCCTGTGACTGAGGATCTAATCTTAGCCCTGGCCTGTGAGGACCCATATGCTGAACTGCGGTGTGCTTCTCATGTGGGTGGCCCCCAGACCAGTTCTCCCTCTATGCAGCCCCGGCCCACCTGGGAAGAATGAAAACCATTTGAAAAATGGATGACTTAGAACTATGGAGACTTCTCTAGGCCCTCCCCTTTTTCTCTCTGTCTCTGCCTCTCTCTGTCTCTCTCTGTCTTTGAAAAACAATAAAATAAATCTTTTTTAAAAAGTGAAAGATGAAAAACAAAGCCAGAATTTAAAACTATAGAACAATACCAACCATAAGGAGAATGGACCAGTCAAGAGTCAAGCTAGAAAGGAAAACAGGTCAAAAAGTTTTATTTGCAGTAGGTCACAGCAAAGAATTTAGAGTGTTAGCCATGAAGAAGAGAGCGTGAATGTGGAGGACTCTTGATTCCTTACACTATGGTGCTTGAGGACAGCAGTGGCCATTGTGTGATTTACATCCATGAATAATGGAGACATTCACCTGGATGGGTATATTATATAGGTCATGATTATTTTTTTAATCTTAGCATGGAATCTCCTCTGTTTAATGTGGTAAAAATACATTGGTTTCAGTGTATCCTAGTGAATAATCCATATGAGCTATGCATAGATTACTTTTAAATTTGTAATGATTATTCTAGCCTCTTCTGAGTACAGAGAAAACATCAGACCCTTGGTTAAAAATGAAACATAAATACATATTGAGTTTTCTAATTA
>PVKE010006248.1:0-55235 GCA_004027555.1 Craseonycteris thonglongyai
TTAATAAGTGATTTAAAAAATAAAAAATAGTTTTGAACATATATTTTACTTATCTACCCATACCTCGCTGGAATGCACCTTATACTGAAACACAGTGTATAAACATAGTATGCATCTCACACCCCTTCTTCCCCCTTAGACTACGCCTATGACAACAAGTCGATCGTGACACACTTTTAAGATAAAATGTAGATCTTATATACAGAAAAGTTGGCCACCCCTTATTTATAGTATCAAGGATCATAACTTCAGATTGGAGAAATCTGCATAAACAATCTTTTTGTAGTTCCATTGCAGATATTTTTTCTTTTCATCTATGTATTGCATCTTGTGCGCCGCACTGAGTCAATTCTCTTTCCATCACCATGTATTTGATGTCTCCCCTCCTCCCCACCCCCACCTCTACCCTAAGGTAACCACTAAACTATTGACTGCACATGAGTTTTTGTTTTTTTGTTGTTTTATATTCCACATATAAGTGAAGTCATATGATTCTTGATTTTTTTCAGTCTGACATTTCACTTAACTTGATCTCAAGGTCCATGCATGTTGTCACAAATGCCTATATTTCATCTTTTCTTATCGCTGAGTAGTATTCCATTATGTGAATGTACCACTTCTTTATCCAGTTGTTTCCACGACTTGGCCACGATTAACAGTGCTGCGATGAACACTGGGGTACATATATCTTTGCAGATTAAGGTTTTCAGGTTTTGTGGGTAGATACCCAGTAGAGGGGTTGCTGGGTCATATGGCAATTTCATTTCTAGTTTTTTGAGGAATCTCCACACTGTTTTCAACAGTGATTGTACCAATTTACATTCCCACCAGCAGTGTATGAGGGTGCCTTTTTCTCCACAACCTCTCCAGCACTTGTTATTACTTATCTTGTTAATAGCCATTGTAACAGGTGTGAGGTGGTATCTCACTGTTGCTTTGATTTGCATTTCCCTAATTGCTAGTGATGTTGGGCATTTTTTCATGTTTATCTGTTGGCCATTTGTATGTCTTCATGGGAGAAGTGTCTCTTCAGGTCCTCTGCCCAATTTTTAATTGGATTGTCTTTTTGTTGTTGAGTTGTATGAGTTATTTATATATTTTAGATATTAGCCCCTTATCAGAAGCATTGAGTGCAAATATTTTCTCCCATTCATTTGCATGCCTCTTTGCTTTGTTGATGGTTTCTTTTGCTGTTAAAAAACTTTTTAGTTTGATATAGTCCTATTCATTTGTTTTTGCTTTTACTTCCCTTGCCTTTGAGGTCAGATTCATAAAGTGCTCTCTAAACTCAAGGTTTGTAAGTTTAGTACCAATGTTTTCTTCTATACAGTTCATTATTTCTGTTTTTATGTGGAGGTTTTAAATCCATTTTGAGTTGATTTTGGTATATGGTGACAGTTCACAGTTTGGATTCATTCTTTTGCATGTGATTTTCCAATTTTCCCAGCACCATTTACTGAAGAGGTTTTTTTTTCCACATTGTATATTCTTTTGTTCCTTTGCTAAAGATTATCTGTCCATGTATTTGTGGGTTCATTTCTGGGGTTTTTATTCTGTTCTATTGGTTTCTGTCTCTGTTTTTCTGCCAATACCAAAGCATGATGATACCCCCAGCCTTTTTTTTTTTTGGAGAATCGCTTTTGCTATTTCAGGGTCTATTGTGGTTCCATACCAATCTGATGAGTTAAAAAAATATCTATGTCTTTTTTTTTAAGTCCTTAAGGCTTTATTTTTTAAAAATATCTATGTCTTGAAAAAAATGTCTGAAATTTTGATGGAGTTGTGTTAAATCTGTATATTGCTTTGGGTGATATGGCCATTTAAACTGTTGATTCTTCCAATCCATGAACATATCTTTTCATTTCTTTCTGTCTTCCTTAATTTCTTTTAATAGTGCTTTATAGTTTTCAATGTATGCATATACAATTGTATCTTTTATGAGTTGATGAAAGACATATCCATTTTATTCTGAAATTACTACAAGTTTCATTTGTGTTGAGGGTATTTGATTTGTTAAATGAATTGACCTATTATTCTTAGAACTCTAGCTACTAGTGGTCGTAGAGCTCCAAATTTGAAGAATTTAATGAAAAAATACAAACTACTGGATATTTTTTAAGGATATAAATTTAAAAATAAAATTGGAAATGAACTGACCTCTCACAATTTATTTGTATAGGCAATTTAATGAGAACAATGTTGCTAATATTAAATTCAATTTAGTGGCACAGACCCAAATTATGAGGGACCAAAAATAAATAAATAAGCCTACCGGAATTATCTTCTGGAGGTGGGCCCCTTGTAGTGCAGGCATCCTCCGGAAGGCATGTTCTAGGAACCTATCTCTATCAGTGTAGCTGCTAGTGTTGTGAGGCTGTGTTCAGCTTCAGTGACTTTTTTTTGGAGACTCAACATGTTTGCCCATTTCATGATGGGTGAACTTACACAAACATGTGGCACGACAATGCACCTGCCCACAAAGCACTGAGTGTTCAGCAGTTTTTGACCAAAATGACATGATCCCTGTGCCCCACCCTCCCTATTCACCTGATCTTGCTCCAAGTCACTTTGTTTTCATGAATGAAAAAGTCGTCAAAGGGAAACATTTTACTGATGTGGAAGAGGTGAAACAAAAAATATGGCAGAAACACTACAAGGCATCAAAATCCACCAGTTCACTGTGTTGAGCAGTATTGCATCAAATGGAGAGGACTTTGAAGCTGACTGAAGTTTAAACATGTAAGAATACACACACAATTATTTTTAAATAAATTCTACGTTGTTTTTTTTTTTGGTACCCTTCTCATAGTTACCTCCTTCTTTGGTTAACAGAACTCCCTTCCTTTGAAGAACTGACCCAATCGCCCTGTTTCTTGTAAGACCATGTAAGTCCCACACT
The DNA here is from genome assembly GCA_004027555.1 of Craseonycteris thonglongyai. NCBI lineage: Eukaryota > Metazoa > Chordata > Mammalia > Chiroptera > Craseonycteridae > Craseonycteris > Craseonycteris thonglongyai. The sequence continues at coordinate 2,900 of PVKE010006248.1, forward strand.
CCCATGTTTTCAATGAAAAAATCAGATACACTATCTCCTTTAGAAGGAAGAGAATAGAGTAGGAAGGAAAAAATCTCCCTGTCACTTCACCAAAAGGGTGCTGGTCTCTTTTTCTTGAGAATAACAAAGTTGGGAGAAAGGTCTTCCTTCAACTGAAAAATACTAGAATTTCCCCTCCATTCATTTTATGCTTGTTATTGAGTAAACCGTTTTTAAGATTTTATTATTTTTGACAAAGAGAGAGAGAGAGAGAGAGAAGGGGGAGGGCCCACAGCAATCTCCATAATTGTACATCATCAGCTTTTGACATGGTTTCGTTCCACACAGGTGGGCAGAGGCCACACAGGGTGAGAGCTGGACTGGGAGCCTCCCGCATGGGAAGCACACCTCAGTTCAGCATATGGGTCCCCACAGGCCAGGGCTGGGATTTGATCCTTGATCCCCAGGCCTGCAAAGAGAGCACTTAACCCACTGAGCCATCCCAGCTTCCCCATATAAACCTTTTACATATCAGAGTGTTTAGTCAGTCACTATTCTAGTCATCCAATCTAAAAGAACTACCGGTACTATTTTTTTTTACTGACCTTAAAAAGGGTTCATTCATGTCTTTGAGGCACATAATAAAAATTTTACTAAGTGGTATAAAAGAATGAAATTACTTAAACCTGAAGGTAAAGTGAACAGAGGTGAGGCTAGGCAGGGCTGCCCATGGTGGTGTTTTTTTAAGGCTAAGTGCTAGCAACATGGAGGTTCATTATACCATTCTATTTTTAGGTATGTTCAAAACTCCCCATAATAAAAATTTATAAAAGGACTGACAGTCACCTGCTTAGACTGATAACTCTAAAGGATCTCAGTCAACCAACTTCTTTGAGGAGTCTTTCCATTCAACAAGTCTTGACTAATGAGATGAACTTGCCCTTCCCAAAGTACAGGACTAAAGGAAACATTATGAATCAACCATGTATATGTCCCTAAGACGCTACACCATGGTATCTTCAAGAAATCAGTTTTCCTATTCATTCTCTTTTATTTATTGGGCTACTATATTTTTCCCCTTATGTAGACAACTCATTTACTAATTCACTATTTATTCACCTATCAGAATTGCTTTTATACAACTGATTTTCATAATGCCTCTTATGATTATAATCTCTAAATGAACAAGGATTTAACTTGCCTGTACAGTGTTTCATTTTGTACAAGTTGTTTAAATTACCATTAAAAATATGTCAACTCTATAAACTGGAAGGAAAATATATTCCTGTTATCTTGTGTTGATTTATGACTTTGGATATATTGTATATTGTGAATCATTTTAGAGTTATAAATAACTCATTCACTAGGCCATAAATTTCACTGAACAAAAAAGTAGGTAAATAGCTGAGATCCACTATAATTTTTTTTCCAGTTTCACTTTAGACCATATTTTTTTCCCAGTTTCATATTAGACCATAAAATTACACCATTTCTATTGTTTGTGATGAACTGAGGACAACGGAAGTGTTCCAATTCACCATATTCTAACAGTAAGGCAATGCAATGTAATAGAAAGCTGAATTTTAACTGTAAATGTTTTCTGCAACATAACATTTTCAAATGTACTTAAATCCAGAGGTTTTTATTATACAATTTGATTCTTACATCAATAAAATCTTAGCTATAACAATAAAGATGAAGAAACAATTTAATTTGTATTGAAATAAATATTAGATATACAAAGCACATACACTGAAAAAGGGGCACAATAAATTACAAGTAGAGACATTATTTTGCACAATCACCAGATAAAGCCCTTTATACTTCCAATTTCACACCATCAAATTTATCATTCTTGCTGATTTAAGCAGAACACAAAATAATTATGGATCCCAGGGCTTACTTTCACAGGTACCACCATAGATAACTTACCACAGGGATCCAATTTGGAAATCAGTAGGGACCAGTAAATTGTTACATAAAAGAAAGTGAATAAGGTGCTTTTTCCTTAGTGTCAGCAGATGATTATTATGTTTATTAGGTTTTCTTGAAAGGACTTTACATTTTCTCAAATATTCAGGAGAAATATATTTCCTCTCCGAGCCCTAAATTGGCATTTATGTGCTTTGGTCTTGAATAGAGGGGAATGATGAATTTTTCAATTTATTTTATAAATTTATATTCTGAATAGTATTGGCCTGAAGAGTATAACTCCCCAACCTGTACAATATCCGATATTAAAAATGAATTCAAGAGAAGTTACTAAGAAATGTTGACATATTGTATATACAAATTTTTTAGTTCAATATATCCCATTATATAGAGCACCAAAAGTAATGCATTTATAAATCAAGCAGGTTTTTATAACTCTAATTCTTGCAAACCTTTTACATTTGTTCCAGTATATACACATCACAAATGTTAGCTGTTCAAGACATTGCCCATTTGGTCTCAACTTATACATATATGTAAGCAAAAATTTATGTCAAAAGCAGTTGTTCTATTTTAAAGTTACCAAAGAAAATAGTCAAAGTTTGGAATTAAACTGCCATGAACCAAGAAAAAAAAGTGTAGTTTAAAAGCACTGAGCATATCAAAAAAATATGTTCAGAAGAGTAGGAAGGAAAAAGCGAAATGATTTGGGGGTATTTCTTCCTTCTGGAATATAAGCTAATTTTTAGATTCCAGCAAAAATATTCATCAACAGTTTTTTACTATCACTTTTGAAGAAAAAGGATTTGCTTTAGATTTTAAAAATACCGTATTTTTTATTTATTCTCCTGTCACATCAACTCAAAGTCAATGCAGGCCAGTTTTCCTATTTGTACTACACAAGAGAAAGACTACCCTAAAATTAATCCCTCCCACAGGAACAGTGTTCCTTCTAAGAACTCACCTGAATATCAATCACCTTAGAGATAAACATGTCCCAGAATAATTACCACTACCAGGAAACCTCCCAAAGTTTCAGCATCTCCTTTCTTTCCTAATACCATAGGACCTGCTCATTAAAACAATCTCTGGAAAGAACTTCTAGATACATAAACATATGCCTTTGGTATCCTATCTGTTGAGCTACACTATCATTAAAAAGCCTCTGTAGAATCTCCTAATCCTGGAGAAATGCAAATGAGATGTTAAGAGAAACTAGTTGTCTCTGCAACTCAAACTGAATTTACAAATCTAGGTACCATTCTTATACAAAATCCAAAAATTTCAATATGCTTTTGCATATCTATGAAAGTCTAAATTTTAAAAGCTTGAACTGCCTATATCTTATACACCTACAAAATGACCATAAGAAAAATTTAAGTACCATTATCCTATACACTTGAAAATGAAGGAGAAGGAACAATTTTATAATTGATGTGTTCAGGTGATTTACACACTTATAATGAAAAAAAAAAACAAACAGAAAGACCATGATCTGAATAATGCCACTCCCAATTGTGATCTTTTACCATTTACCTAGAAAGCCGATATTAACAGCGTACTTCTTCCAGCTTTTGAACATTTCAGTATTTTTAAAAGTACTTACTAGTTGCTAAATATTGTGCACATATTTAAAAAGTTCATGGAATCAAGATCCTTAATTTTACGGCTGATAACATTTCCAGTGACAACCTTCCAACATGATCATTAACACAGCTGTCTGTGGATACTTTCTCCTTTGAGGTTGTCCTTACAGAATAGGTAGCAAAATTAGTCTAAATTTGGGTGACAGCTTTGAGTGTAGCAGATCCTAAGGTAAAATGACCAAGGGAAAAGCTTCAGAATAACTATATTAATCAAAATAAATTCCTTAGCTTTAGATATGGGTCTTCCCCACAATCCTTTCAAATTTATTCCATTCATTCTAATCTCAAACTTAAAGAAAACTTACTCAGTTCCACTTGTCTTATTACATATACACTCATTTTCTTTTCCAGGATGAATAATATTCATGTCCTAAACTTACAAACCTAATCTGAATTTGTGATCCTTTTACGAAGAAAGGAAGTTATTCTGATAGCTTTTCTTATACAACAGACCTCATAAATTTTTCGTAACTTCTGGTTTATTATTAATATGCTTTGATTTTCCCTATTGGGGAGGTTCCTAAATATCTAAGTTTTTTGGTTTTTTTTTTAAGGTTTCTTTCTTGCTTACTTCCATGAGCATCTATCTACCTTGGCGAATTTTATCTCCCCAAAATTTAAATACGAATGGTTATTTTAGAAATTTCTTAGACTGATGGATAATTTAAATTCATGAGGAACCAAGTATATAAAAGGAATATAGAATCTTTGTTAAAGTAGGTTTTGTGTGAAGTTTTCATCTGTCCAAGAGGGTATAATATCTAAAAGTGTTGGAACAACAACAGCACAATACCACTTCCTAAAGAATGATATTCTGCATGTCAAATCAACTCTTTCAAGTAAAGGTAAAGTCAGCTATGCTGCTATTTTTTCTACTGCATTCATTCTATATACTGGTATAGTATTTCTTAATTTTAATTTGACAGGTGTACATGTTACACTATAATTTCAGATGCCAAACAAGCTGTTTGTACATATTCATATTGCAAAATTTCTAACTACAAGTTCATGCAAATTAAACATCTAGCAATTCTCAACTTGCAAAATTTACTTTTTCATGAGTTTAGGGAGTATTTTATTTATAAATCAAGCCTTCCTTTAAGGAACAGTCAAACATGAGCATGTCAGAAATATAACCCTGTTATTTAATAAAAAGCCTCGACTTTCGAAGCAGAGTGTTTTAAAATTATGAAAGACTAAATGTTAAAATTCTTTTTATCAAAACCAATGTGAATTATTTCCTTTAGTAAAATCTTTTTGAGCAACAGTAATTTTCAAAATAAAAACTCAAAACAGAGGTTATTAAAAACAAGCAATAATCATAGTAAAAACACAGCATGCAAAAAGACAATTAAGGGGAAGCTGGGATGGCTCAGTGGGTTAAGCGCTCACTTTGCTGGTATCAAATCCAGGCTCTGGCCCAGGAAGACCCATATGCTGAACTGGGGTGTGCTCCCAGTTCAGTTCTTGCCGGGGCCTATGCAGGAGGCTCCCGACCCAGTTCCTGCCCTGCAAAGCCCTGCGCCCACCTGTGGAGTGAAACTATATGGAAAACTAATGCTGTCAACTATGGAGACTGCTCTGGGCCCTACTCCTTCTCTCTGTCTGTCTCTGTCTCTGTCTCTGTCAAAAACAATAAAAATAAATCTTTAAAAAAATAAAAAAATAAAAAGAATATTAAATGAAAAACTGCTGAAATATGAATAAGTTCTGTACTTTAGTTAACAGTATTGTCCCAGGGTTAATTTCTTACTTTTTTTGGATAAGTATTATAGTTATGTAAGATGTTAACATAAGGGGAAAATGAGTGAAGAGTATATAAGAACTCTCAGTACTATTTTTGCAACTCTTCTATAAATCTAAAATTATCTCAAGATTTAAAATATCATAGAAAACAAATAAACTAGTTAACCTAAAAACAAATATGCCTTCAGCTGCCAAAATTAATCTTGATATAATTCAAGACTTATTTTTCAAAACATGATCAGAAATCAATCACATGCTATGTATTATACGGTAGTCACTTTATTGCTCTAGAAAATTTAGTTCTTAAAATCATCAGACTGCATATATAGCGATGAGGCAAGAGAGAACCATGCACACATGTGCTGCACACACACACACTCAAACTGTATATTATGAGGTTGCTTTTCTAACTTAGTAAAAAATATTACAAAAATAGTAGGTTACAGTTGAGCTATCAAGTAGATATCACATTTCTATGGACTGAAATGAAAACAAAACAACAAACTGATGTTACAATAAGTTACCAATGAATGCATTTGTGAAATCCAAATTAGAAGCAGACAGAAGAAATGGTTACAAAAACCATTACATTATACTGTACTAAAATTTTTGCAATGTTTTAAACATTTCTAACCATGCAATAGTAATGAAAATTAGGATAAATTTTATAAAGAAGCTGATGGGAGCTGAACAAGATTTAACATATTATAAAACTCAAATTACAGATCCACAATACATCCAATTCTACCAAATTTATGCATGAAATTGAAATGTATGCTGTTCTCCCAAAATTCCTCTTCCAGTACCATTCCCAATCAATTACCTATAAACCTTTTCATTTAACCTTTTAAATCAGATTTGATAGGTATGTTATCTATAGGAAAATCTTCATTAGTATTTTGGAAAAACATCAAGTACAGTCATGTGCCCAGTCTTTAGTTACATTCATTTCAAAAGGCATTTGAACTGTTGCAATTGTCTATGAAACTGAGAAAACTGAGAAAGAATTGATCTAGGTAATTCTATAAACTAAAATACTAATAGTAATAACCTGTGCATCCACACTTGTAAAAGAAGGATTTCTATTTGAGAAATGTTACTCAATGGGTCTCTGAAAGGAAAGCTATATGACTATTGCTTTCTGATGTAAAACGGTTGGGTGACTCCAAATATTTACCCAATTGGCTAATAAGCTTACAGTTGAGCCTTTTAAAAAATATTCAAAGCCACAGAAGTTTAATTATGGAAATAAAACTGTGCATTAGATACATACAGACTTTCTCTTATAATAGTACATCCAAAATAAATCTGTTCTAACAAAGCAGCAAAAAAAATCAATTTAATAACAATTTGGAATCAAATACAGTGGGAAGTATTCCTGTTAAAATCACTAACCAAAATTCATAAATGCAAAAGCATACTGTCTCAAAATATAATAAATTCACATGTTAATATTGCCACAAGGAACACATGCCAGATATAAGTTCAGGTTACCAATTAGATTGAAACAAATTTTAGAGCTGTTTTTACAAGAGAAATATATGAACTTCACAATAAAGCACAGCAGCATCTAAAAATCTTTTGATACATTTATCACAAGATACAAAACTTCCTTAACCATTAACACAGCACAGTAAAATTTTCTTGAAAACTTTTTAAAAGGCGTGATTTAACATACCAGGAAAATGATTAAGATGTATCTATGTAAATTATGTAAATTGATTTGAGGTCAGTTTTACACCTGGAATTAACCCCTAACAGAAGTACCAGCTGTAAATAATGCTTATTTATATTATGTATAACTTAGCTGGATGTTAAACTATGCAACTGTTGGTGCCAGTCTGCTTATAAAGGCAATGCTCTGGAGACAAAGTCTTCTCACAAACAGCGGGCAAGCAGGTTTCATTATTATATGTTCAACAATAATCCTCAATTCATTAAACAAGGTCCTGCAAGATAAAATAGTTTTCTTTCAGAAACACAAGGAAAAGGCAACATAATGCAAAAGCAAATGCTGATGAAGGAATTTCCTATAGCCATTAAATAATTTGAAGAAGTAAAAGAAATAACTAGACTGCAAAGACTGTAGGGAATACACAAACTAATATTCTCAAAGTCAACACCTGCCTTTTCCAAGAGGAAAAGTTCATTTAACAAAAGCATTTAATAAATGGCTATCTCCAAAGGCTAAGGTTAGAGATGATTTACAGTAGAATCACATCATTTTCATATAGAACTTAGACAAATTCCACTAGTTCTAAAAAGGAGCAAAAAAGTGAAAATTATAACTCTTTCCTTAAATGAACATACTGCCTCTTGGAGCTTTCATCTGTAAATTAGGCGGATGTACTTCATGGAGTCACAATGAAATTTAAGTGAGACAACATAGAAGACAGCAATGTATGTTACTCCCCAGTGGATCATTCCACTAATCAAACTGGCATTTGTTTGATCAAACTTCAGACTAAAGCCCAATTCCTTAGCATCTAATGCCCATCAGCATCTGTTATCAAATTTTCTGCTTATTTCCTGCCACACTCTGCCATAACATGTATGTTTCAGCTTGCATGTTTGTGCCCAAAACACGTTGCAGACTTTGGCTTGGCCTTACTTGTGCTCGCTGCCTATAAAATACACTTTATGACAAATTGTACACATCACACATATGTTGTACAGGCTAGTAGACACAAAATCATGTACGGTATCTTGTACTCTGATATATAATAACGAATTTAAAGGATCATCAAGGGTAATTCTGACTATTCACAATTTTCACCTCATGTGCTAACTCATCCTGCATAAAGATAACAACTACCTTTCTGTATCCTCTGTGTAAGTTTTACAGTTAGGAAAAAGCAGTAATCTATTGTTTAAGAAAAGGATGTACCTGATTCTGGGAGCTGGGCACATAATGCGACGCATGGGTGATGTGATGTGGAGTTATACATCGGGAAACTGTCTAATTGTTACCAACCAATGTCACCCCATTTAATTTAACAATAAAATATAATAATATTAAAAAAGAAAAGAAAAGGATGTAATATGTTCTCACACAAACACAGAAAGGAAATTTAGAAAGATGCACATTTATCCAAAAACCCACCCTTCTTGTATCTCCTATCTTTGTGACAGCCCCCTTGCTCACAACTCTTAGGTTCTCAGGTTGGAAACCTGAGGTCTTTATCTCATTCTTCTTCCCTAGACCCTAAGTTCCTATACTCTTAAATATCTTTCAAATTTATCCCCTTTCCTTCACCAGTAAATTAATTCAGGTTCCAGACTATACCAACAGTCTCAAAATTGGTCTTTTTCTCCTCATTGTGAGCCTGCAATCAATCCATCTTCTGGAATGGTATTTCTAAATTGTAGTTCATCACCTTCTCAATCCCTCCAATGTTATGAACTTCAAATGCTCTTCCTACCTTCAAATAAAATACAAACTTTTTACGATGTACTTTCTACATTCCTTGGCCAGATTTTTATCACTTTTCTATATACTTCTCAGCTCAAGTAGCATGTAACTACTGTTATGCCAAGTACTTTCAGGTACCCATGTGTCAGAACTCAGACTTCAAAAGACTTGGCTTATATTACCACCTTCTCAGTGAATTCTCATCTGTTTCCCTCTGTTCTCGGGTGTTTTTACAGCACCATCATATTCACACTACCTTATAAAAAGCTGTCTAATTTACTTAGCTCTAAGTCCCCATAAGGCAGGTATTTCAATACTATAATACCAAAAATTGTTAACACAAACACAGTTAATCACTGTCTTCTGAATAAATGTGTCTCAATGAATAAAGCTCGAAGGCACATGAAAAATAATCCAACCCCCTGAGGTTATAGATGGGGATTAAAGAGGTCAATGACTTGCCCAAAGTCATATAACTAGTTCGTTTATTCTTGGCTCTATCCCTGACATAATCTAGATCAAATCACAATTCTTTTGGAGCAGCACTGACAACAGAATTTGAAGTGATGGAAATGTCTGTCTTTTCTGTCCAACACTGTGGCCATCAGCCACACATGGCTTTTGAGCACCTGAAATGTGCTCAGTATGACTCAGAAACTGAGTTATTAACTTCATGAATTTTAATTAATTAAAATTATCAAATGTGGCTAGTGGCTGCCATATAAGACAGCATAGCTCTCGACAATCTACACTAGGCATCTACAAAGTACTGATACCACTGAAGTGAGAATAAATACATGATAGGTGAAAATAATATAAACCGATGATATAGACTATCTCAAAACGCTTAACAAAAATGGTAGTGTAGAATATGTAATTTTATAGCCTGTCTGTCAATATTTATAAACTAAAGTATTTCTATTACCTTTCCACTGTTTTGATTAAAATGTGTGCTTATGTGAGATCTATGATGATGTTTATCAGTACATATTTGTGTTATCTTCATTCACTGCTATTCTTTTTTTTATTTCAAAGGATACTTCTAGATTTCTATTTGTCCTGATCTTATTAAGGGTCAACAGACAAAATGTGAGCCAAGATGAGGAGGGTATAAAGAAGCAGAGAAATACAATCTGCTGATGAAACATGGATGGGTGCCAAGGCAGGGGACCAGATGTCTAAAAAAACTACATGTAAAAGAAAAATGGCAAAACCTCATGGAATCAAGTAAAATTGAAGGTTTATTTGCAAGTAGGGACTCATTAAGAACCCATGTCTAAAGTAAATAAGCTCTATTTTAGGAAATAGGATAAAGCAGGGGTGGTGAACCTTTTGGCGATTGAGTGCCAAAGTTTATGAAATAAGAGTATACTCGCTCGACTCGCGTGCCAACCCATCGAGTGAGATAGAGGTATCAATTATTTTTATGTCTATAAGAGCATAAACAATAATTTTTTTTAATGGTATTCACAGCTCCGCGTGCCAAAATAATTGCTCCGCATGCTACTTTGGGTACGCGTGCCATAGGTTCGCCACCCCCGGGATAAAGACATTGTCTAAGAAAGCACAAAACCCCTCAAAGGAGAAGAATCAGAATGCTAGAAAAAGGAAAATAAACTATTAAGACCCTACTAGAATTTAAGCACTTTTAAAAACATTACTTCATTTCAACTCCAAAAGGAGGTTTTCTCCTCTACCAATGAAGAGATTAAAATTTAAGTAACTTGCCTAATATCACACACCTGGCAAATGATGGGACAGCAATCAAATTGAGTTCCTTCTACTTTGTGTGTGAAAATACAATAGAGATCATGACACTACACTTACCGGATTTCTGGCTGAATTCTACTACATGATAAATTTATTTTAAACTTGAAAGCAAAAACTAAACTATGTTAATATGAGTATCTGAGTAACATATTTAAGAGGCTATGAAAAACAACTATTCATTTTAATTTTACTCTAACTTTTGAGATCAGCATGCACAAATTTACTTACGATAAAACAATTTACCAGTAAGTCTCCATTCCTGAACACTACAGTAATTCACTAAAATATTTTCTTCTTAGTTTTCCACTTCAAATTGTTCTGCACAAACTTCCTACCCTGAAACTCAAGAAACCCTTTTCTTTCTTTTTAAAGATTTATTTTATTGTTTAAGAGGAGAGAGTGAGAGAAAGAGAGAGAGAAGGGAGGAAGGCCCTGAGCAGTCTCCACAGTTGTACATTAGTTATGACATGGTTTCATTCCACACGTGGAAGTGAGACCACAGGGAGCAGGAACTGAACTGGGGACCTCCCACATGGGAGGCAAGAACCTCCACTGCTGAGCCATCCCAGTGGTTACCAGTTGCACCACAGTTCAGCATATGAGTTAGCACGGGCTGTTGACTGGGAATCAAACCCCAGACACCACAATTGCAAGGCAAGCGCTCAACCAGAGGTATTCCAGAATCCCCAAAACTAAAGACACTTTACTCCAACCACCCATCATTCAGAATCTCTGTTGTAGTCAAACAGGTCTACTCAAAGCCCCATAAACATGGCTTGTATCTTCTTGCCTCCGAACTTGTTCATACCTAAAATGCTTTTACCTATTCTCACTGACTATTCAAAGGCTTTACTCCTTCCAGGACAAATTAAATTCTCTTATTTTGTAAAACTTTCTGAGATTTTTCTATCTTCTGGTTCAATGATCTCATGGGGACCTCAGTTCTGATACGATAAAGCAAACATGACAATTCGTCATATGTTGATTTGTGAATACTGTATCCTAAACAATTGTTTCCCTCTTTTATTATCTAATATGAATCTTGTTTCTTCAAATAGGAAAGTTCCTTAAGAGTGGGATTTATGTATGTCTTACACATATTTCAATTCCTTAAGCTTTAGTAGTTTTTTAGAGGTAGTCATGATAACTCTAATCTGTTTTTGAAGAGAAATGCAACCACCTCCTCACCAGCCCTAAAACTTAAAATATATAAAAACATCCCTTGCTTCTAAATTATAAAAGTAAATAACTTAAAACCTACAAATACTATTGGGTTGGCCAAAAAGTCAATACATTTTTTTGTGAGCAAATGAAAGGCGACATTTTTATGGAAAACAGAACTTTATTCAGCAATGCATTGGCCATTTTGTTCAATTATCTTTTGCATCTTTCAGGCAACTTCAGGATTCCAAGCTCAAAATAATTTCTCACCTTTTTCGCAAAAAACTGTTCCAAGAATGATTTGATATCTCAATGGTAAACATTTTACCATTCAAGGTGTTCTACGAAGAACAACCAAATGGTGCAATGTCTGCCAAATATGGTGGGTGTGGTAACAAATCCCATCCAAGCTCCAACAACTTTTGATGAGTGACCAAACTTGTATGTGGTCTAGTGCTATCATGGTGGAAGACAACACTTTTGCGATTCATCAATTCCGGACACTTGTGTTTGATGGCATCATTTAATTTATCCCACTGACAACAGCACGCTTCTGAATTAATTACTTGGGTTCCTTGGAAGTAGCTCAAAATACATAATACCTGTGAAATACCACCAAATTGACAGCATAATCTTTCTTTGATAAATATCTGCATTTGAAGTGCTTTGAGTAGGTTCATCACGTTTGCTCCACAACCTTTTGCATTTGACCTTATTGTAAATAATTCATTTTTCATCGCCTGTTATCATATTTCAAAAATGGATCAATTTCTTCACATTTCAAGAGTGAATCACAGATGTTAATGTACTTAGTGAGATGAATTTCAGTTGATGTGGTATCCAAATATAAAACTAACATATCCCAATTGTTTTAAATGGTTTTCAATGCTTGATTTGATATAAGATTCTTAGCAATCTCTTGTGTCGTTAAACACCAACTGGATTCAACCAATGCCTTCATTTTCTCATCAACTTCATTTGGCCTTCCTGAGCATAGTGCATCACTGACATCAAACTCTCCAGAACGGCGGATGCCCAGATAGCTCAGCGGTTGAGCACTTGCCTCGCAATTGCAAGGTCCGGGGTTCAATTCCTGTTCCCGGCCTGTGCAAACCCATATGTTGAACTGCAGCACAACTAGTAACCGCCAGGACAGCTCAGCAGCGAAGGTGCTCACCTCCCAGGGGAAGGCCCCTGGCTCTATTCCCGCCCCGTGTGGCTCCACACCCACCTATATAAAATGAATCCATGTCACAACTAATGATGGACAACTATAGAGACTGCTCTGGGGCCTCCCCTCCATTCTCTCTCACCTTCTCTCAAACAATAAAATAAATCTTAAAAAAAAAAAAAATTCAGAACGTAATTCAGAAAACCAATTCTGACACTGTCTGTTTTAAAACATCTTCACCATACACATTACTTAACTTTTTATGAGCTTGCACAACATTTTTTCCTTTTTGGAAATAACAAAGTTAAATGTTTCTTTTTATTTTTATTTTGATATTGATGCCAAACAATTATTAACAAAATCGTGCAACTTTCTTTTTCTAAATCCAGCATGAACTGTTAGTTGTCAAGTAACAATTAATTCACAGGTTAGAGTGAAGTTAGTTACATTTTAAGAAATGTAGAGCCATCTAGTAGCATAAAACAACTACTTTTTAGTCAACCCAATATATTCACAGTACTCAACAAATAAAACAAATGTAAAGTAATCACCAGCTTACCGACAATATGGATTTCTTCGAGAGGAATATCGAAGGGTAAGAAATCTATAGTATATAAAAGGCTGGAGCAAACTTCCTTGACCACTGAAATAAACAAACACAAAGGTAATAAATATACATTATAAAGTCATACACAAACTACAAAAACTTAAAGGCAATTTGAGAACGTGCGTGTCTTCATTCATCACATAGTCACAGTAATATCTATCCTATTTAAATCCGAGTTATTCTTAAAAAGGAAACAGAAGAATGTATATGACTGATAAAGAGTAAAACATAAGTTTAAATTTTTATGAACATGTATTCATGCACATATTACTTTAAATAATTTTTAAAAGCTACTAAGAGAGAGGTTATGGGGATGGATTCAAAGGCCAGAGGATTTAAATGACCAAAGGAGTCCCAACAGCCCAGTAGGTTACATATGAGGATAATTAATAAAATGTCAAGCTATGCAGAAAAACTCCAAGGGGGACAATAATTTAAGAGTTACACAAAACTAATCACAGAACTTGGTGTGACCCAAGAACACAATTAGATGACTGAAAAAACATAAATATACAAAGAAAGTAAGAGGGCAAAAAATTCCCTTTACTAATTAAATTGTTTAAGTGTCTGATCAGGATCACAAGAGAGAGAGATGAATTAACTTTTAAGGTGAAAGTATTAGAGTGGAATAATAGACAAATCAGCTACATCAAATACTACATTCAACATTCATCTGGAAGGATTTTTAGACAATTATTTGACTACTGCTAGCTTTTTACATGTGGAAAATCAAGGCTCAGAAGGCTAAGTTAATCATCAAATCAACCAGAATCCAGGTCCGTAACATCCAGTTGGAACAGTCATCCACTCTATCATTCCAGAACTTCAGATTATACTATTTAGTTGGGATTTCACAAGTTAAGCAATAGATAGATGGTGATCCTGGAGTTTTCAGAGAAAAATATAACTTAAAGGAATGGTACAGATGCTTTTATGAGGAAATATTTAAAACTCTTACTCCCTTGAAGACAGACTACTAAAGAAAGTGGTAACTGTCCAGTATATAGAAATAGAAATCTCAAGCAATGAACATTAAAATGAAATATTTCATAAACAAAAACAAGTTTGTAACAAACTAATGAGTTTATGGAAAAGAAGTAATACATACCTTTTAGATGACAATTTGGCATGGTCTATTAAATATAAAATGTACCTAGCTTAGACTAAGCAAAATAAATGTCGGTATCTATGTTAGAGAAAACACTGGCACAAAAGTATAAGCAGAAAAGTGAAGATACCGGTATTTGCTACACTGGTATTTGGAAAAGTAAACATTTGGAAACAAAATTCCATCAACAGGGAAATGGGTAATAAAATGTAGAATATTAATATGATGTAACAGTACACAACCACTAAATGAAACAAGTCAGAACACTATGTCAACATAAATAGGTCACAAAAATATATCAGTGAAAAAAACAAGACACAGACAATTGATGCATTATGATTACTTTTGATGTAAAATAGAAGCTAAACAAATAAAATTCACACCCATAATATAATAATATATATTTCCTACATAGCTGCATAAGTATTTTTAAGGACTACATACATATACATATTATCAAACTCCTTATCTCTGAGAAGGAAAAGACAAAATTCATAGTCATATGATATTTTAGTTTTTATCTGTGTTGTCCTATACTTGTAAAACTAAAAACTGAAAAGGTAATAATAATCCGGGTAGAAATGTACTTTTAAAATTTAAATGCAAGAATATCAAGGAAGAGTTCAATACTCTACTTTTCTAATATTCTAACTTTTAAAAGGCTTTCTTTATTCATGCATTATGTCTGTAATTAAGACACAAACTATGGAGATGGTAGCAGGCAAGTATTAATACCAGACCACAATTTTTCAGATTTTTCTCTAGCATAAGAAAAATCATCTCAAGAATGGAAGAACGGACTAAACTAGACTTCCCAAGATTCTTTCAAAGGCATTAAGTCTGAAATTAACTTTCAAAATGTTTAATCACAAAGAATGATAACTAAGACATAATCTTAGGGGAGGCCGGGATGGCTCAGTGGGTTGAGCACTCACTTTGCAGCCCCGGGGACCAAGGATCAAGTCCTGGCGCCAGCCCGTTCCAACCCATATGCTGAACTGCGGAGTGCCCCCAATTCGGTTCTCACCGGGTTGAGACCCCGGCCCAGTTCCTGCCCTGTGAAGCCTGCGCCCACCTGTGGAATGAAACTATGTGGAAAAACCAATGATGTGCAGCTATGGAGGCCGCTCTGAGCCCTCCCCCTTCTCTCTGTCTCTGTATCTCTCTCTGTCAAAACAAAAATAAATCTTAAAAAAAAAAAAAAGACATAATCTTAGGTTTACTACCGTATTTTCCGGCGTATAAGATGACCGGGCATATAAGACGACCCCCTAATTTTACAGTTAAAACATAGGTTTAGGCCTATATTCGCTGTATAAGACTAACCCCCACTTCCGAGGCTATAGTCTTATACAGCGAATATAGGCCTAAATCTATGTTTTAACTGTAAAACTAGGGGGTCGTCTTATACGCCTGGTCGTCTTATACGCCGGAAAATACGGTATATCATCTCAGGTTCTCCACTATAAATTTAAAAGGTAATTGCTAAAAATTCACCTAGCTCTGCATATCAGTGTCCACTTCAACAGATGCAAGCAGGATAATAACATTAGAGTTAATATATTTATTACGTTCAGTTAGTCATCAGCCCTCCAAAGCAAATATATTTTTATTCTTACCTAAAAAGCATAAAAACTGTAGCAGGCATCAAGAATATTTCATGACAAGCAATGAATTTCAGAATATTCTGTTGATTAGCGCTTAATTTATCCAAGATAGATCTTAGCAGAGGTAAACTATTTGAACCCTTTGCCTAAGACATAAGAAAACAAACATTAGAAAAAACAAAGCACTTTTGATTAATCAATTATTTTCTTTTAAATACAGAGGGTGCCAAAAAATGTTACACATTTTAAGAAAGGAAAAGACTATTAAAATTGTAATACTCAATATATACAGATAACAAAAGATGAATACAAGTCACATTTGACTTCTGCAATTACAAATGGTGCTCAAAGTGGTTACCATCAGTGTCCAGACACTTGATTACAGCAAACTACTGCTTGAGCAACGCTGACTAAAGTGTCCACTTGTATTCGCTGAGCACGCCATTTCTATTTACCATGCATCTCAAACATCACAAATGCGTGCAATTGTTAGGCATGTTGGAGGTTCTGTTGCACACTCAACGCCTACATTGTCTTCCTTTCACAAGGGTCTTGAATTTCAAATACCACTTCAAAACAGTCTTACGCTCCTCAAATGATAACCGTGCTTCTGACATTTTCTTTGACGGTCCAGCCTGTTGCACGGTGCTGTTAGCATTCATTTGATTAATGCCAACTTTTGAGCGAACGTCATACTACACATTGCTACTGTAATTCAATTCAACTTCAAAAAATAATACAGATAACAAATGTGTATACATTATCTGGCACTCTTGGTCACATTAATACATTCAAAAGGTAATACAACCAAAAGATAATGATTTGGAAATGATATAAAAGTTTACAAACTATTTAAAAACAACAGTTAGTATATTTTTCTGCTTTATTGTATTTTGTGTATGTGAAGAGTTAAAAAGAACTTTAATGTAAGTCCTTTTCATTCTTAGATGTTTCATTTTCTTAATTAAAATTATCTCACAAACAAATGGTAGTTATTTCTCTCCAACCATAATAAAATCTGACTACCCAGTAATACAGTGAAAGTATCTGTAACTTCTTAGCTAACTAAACATAAAAATTATAGAGTCCAATTACTGCTGTGACCAAACAACCACGGGGATTAAGAAAATAGCCAACACCAAGCAAAGTTGGATATTTTAATTCATATTGCAGTGCATCTGTTGTCAATCTGCCTGGCATACTGCAATGAGGTTTAATGTTCCAATCCACAAAAATAATTTTTTTAGGAAAGTAGTAGGTCTGAACATTAGTGTAAAAGAAATTCAGTATACTCTACTTGGTATGTTAGAATTAAACACCGACAAAACGAGATCTCTTGACAACTTATCAAACCTAAAAGATACAATTTTTTAAAAATATGAGTTCTATTTCAAACTTCAGAAATTCCTCTGGGAACTAGAAAGTAATTTTAAATACAATTTTTTTTAATCTACAAAATATACTATTTTATGAAATGTATACAACAAAATATTAAAACTTTCAAATGACCAAATAATTTAGAACAAGTTCGTAAGAAATAGAGAAAAATTTTTGTCACATTCTAAAATGTCTTAGGACTCAAATTCATATTAATTATCTGTAATCCAGGTGTCCAAACAAAGCATAGTCTTACTTACATCAAGGATCTTTTTTGTGTATGTGGCAGCATGAAGCAAAGAGAATAACAAGACTGGGAAAACACTCACTGAAGAAAACAATTAAGGAAAACGTTTAAAATTCATCAAGTACTTTGCAAAACAAACTATGTATTATATCCAAATATACATCACTGAAATGACACCTGCAAAAAAAGGACTTCAGACTGTTGCAAGGATTAAACATGAGTACATCCAAGTAGTATATACTTGCAAAATATGTGCTCAAAATTTTCAGATTCCTCCTATTCTTTTTTATTAAGACTTATTATCTAAAAAAGTAGTACTTAGTCTTAAATACAGATTTTATTGTTTTCCACTATGTATAGCTATATTATAAATACTGAAGAACTCCTATGAACAGCACTTCTCAAAACAAAATATTTTCCTGAGGGATGATACATGGGGGGGGAAATAATAATTTAAATAAGTTAAGGAAGGGGCATCAAATATATGGTGATAGAAAAAGAACTGACTCAGGGTGGTGAGCACATAATGCAATATATAGACGATGAATTGTACACCTGAAACCTATGTAATTTTTACCAACCAATGTCACCCCAATAAATTCAACAATAAAAAAAAACAAAGAAAAGACAAAAAAAACAAAAATAAAACAAGTTAAGGAAACACCAGCAACTCTTTTAATCTCACAGTGCACATTAGTATATCAAAGGTCCTGTAGTAAAGAAACCTAATAAACATTTAACCTAGTGCTTCTCAAAAATACTAAACAGCAGACCACCTCCCCCATTCTTTTCCCTTCTTTTTGGAATACTTATAACCCACAGCACACTTCTGAAATGTGTAAACATACAAATTCCAAATAAATTATTTAATTCTAATTAGCTTGAGATCATCCATGTGTCTTTATTTTTTACTTTATTCATAACAAATATTAATTCCTTTTTATTTATTAATTATCTCATTCTCTACTTAAACATTTCTTGATGAATTTCCATTTGTTTCTACATCACTGGGAGCTCAAGTTGAGGATTTCTCCTCTTTTAAAGCAAGACATTTGGGTGCTTTACCAAAGATATGATTTAAATGAATGAAAATTTAAATATTAAAACAAGTCCTGCACAGGCTTATGCTTTGAATTTTAAAATATCCACTGCTAGTAGAAAAGCTTACAAGAGGCAAGAACAAAGACACAAAGCTTAATATTCCCAAATCAATTTAGATTTCACATTTCAGAGTCAGATATTCTTACATTAAATTATCTTTATTCACATGAAGTGCTAATAAACCAACCACCTCAGGTTTCAACACCCTCATTACTGAATCCTTCCTGTAGCAAAAATCATCAGAGGAGATCTACATACACAGTAGGCAATTTCATTGTCAAAAAGGTACAAAAGGATACTTGTAACAGGGTAGGAATTGACAAAGATGAGTGAATACAACAGGTAGTGGCAGCTGTCCTCTAACAAAGCCTGGGCCAGGAATGCTCTGCTTAACTGGAAGTGCGGTAATCTTTGGTGCAGCCTCAGAGCACTGGTAAGAGCATTTGCCAGCAAAGCCCGTTGGTAAAAGCTTGCTGCTTCATGCAACCTGCAAATCACCAGAGGAGAGGTTATCATAAGCCATAAACAACTACTTCTTCCTCCTTTGTGAACTGCATTATAATTGTACAACACCTAAATCTGTTATTTGTCAATAGAAAATTACTTGAACCTATTGTACGTTCATAGAAGCGTCATTTACAAGCATATACATATACACCCAACTGAAATTTATAAAGCAGTCATTCTTCCTATTAAGTTAAAGTCAAAAATGCAAAATCCATGAACTCATCTTATCCCCACACAGCCATTTTCTCTCAGATTTTCAACGTGATGTTAATTCTCACAAAGCACATAAAATAAAATAAACCTCCAGTTAGTAACATTATTAGGTTAACAGTGCCTTAAGGATGTGTTTTATTTGTCCCTAAATCCTTGCAGTTTAACAAGTCTTCCACCTAAAAGATATTCCATAAAAATTGACTGAACAATTAAATATCAAAAGCAGATATACATGTAATACATACCCGAGAAGAGGCAGAACAAATAAAACAGAGCAGTACACTGTGAACAAACGAGAAAGCCACATTGCCGTGTCCAGTTTATTGGTCATCATGAACTGCTGAATTTAAAAAGAAAAATATTGTAGTAAAAACACAGACTGCAAATTTTGTTTTTAAGGATGAAGATTGTGTATTTTTATTCTGATTCAAAATGTTCTACTCACCCTGTAACAATATAATTTTTTTAAGATCATTAAGAGAAAACTCCTAAGGCAACTGCTTCATGTATACACTCAGTAACAAGTCCAAACACCTTCATAGTTTTGATGCAGAAAGCACAGGAAGTACTTAAATATAAAAATACCAGTTAACATGTAAAATAAAATAAAAAGGATAATTAGGAAAGAAAAATTTGAACCAGAAATTTAACTACAATTGTCTGTTCTGTTCCTTCAACATTTTAATACTGTCTTCATCTATTTTAGAAGAACGTTAAATAAATACTGCTCTCAAAAGAACCATAATACCTATTCTTAGAAAAATCTCAAATTCAAATAGGTAAGTCTCAGATCTGAATAAAAAGGCAACACCCAAAGCCCACTGAATTAAATATAGTTTACAAAGGAGAAATGCAAAACCATGGTAACAGCCACTCACTATAGAACTCATGAACCTATGATTTTGCCTGTGTACACACAAGGGCCTAGCATACTCTAGGCACTCAATATCCTGTCAGTTTTTAAATGGCACCTGCCTCTTCAACTTAATGACTTTCTCATCCCCTGGAAGCTTCCCCACAAGTCTTAGCTGGTTTCAGTGGCTCCAGATTAAGCTTCCACATACCACTTGATTAAGCTTCCACATACCACTTACTGCTCCATTTCTTCTCATTCTGTCCGCTGCTTTGTTGCTTTGTGCCAAAAGATGTGTCTATCACCACCAACAAAGTAACTTAAAATCTGTTTTCTTATTCAAAAGTATCTTATATTCCAATTCTATAGTATCTTTTACATTTTTGATAGAATCTACATAAACAAGTTTTACATCAAGACCTAATACAAACATACATGAGTATATAAAGTAAACAAAAGTTCCACAAAACAATACTTATCCTTACTTACTCTGAGTGACAGATTTTGGTATTTTGTATTCTAGTTAATGCTTTAGAAATACTTAGTGTTTCCACTAAACTGATTCAAAACTCACTAATGGGTCTTAAACCTGGAGTCTGAAGCAATCGAAATTATGTTGATAAAGCTACAAAGGGGACTTTACAGGGGAAACACTGAGAAACGCAGCCTCAGTTGAGAGATTCACACAATGAAAGAAAACACCTGAAGGTTAGAGAAAAGGGGGCCAGCGGGAGAGAACAGGAAGGAGCAGTGCAGAGAAGAGGCTGCAGAACGCCACCCAGGCTGGCAGAAGAAAGGGTTTGGGGAGACTCGGGCCAAACTGGAGCTAGATCCTGGGAGGGCTAGAAGCCAAGCAATGAGAGCGGAGGCCCCATGAGACTGTGGACAATTTAAAAGCTGAACCCAAGTAGCAGCTCGCTGAGGCCCCCTTCAGAACACAGAGCCCTAGTTGGGATAGGAAAGGAGAAGGGCTACTGAACTGCCTGGGGTGGAGAACAGGGTCCCAGACTTAGCTCACATGGAGTCTGAGGCCTACAGGCACTGTAGCACTGATTTGGACACATTGGCTCGGGAAAATTGCTTCCCCAGCCTCTGGTTTTCAAAGTTGAAGTGCAGCCATAGAAGAGGAGTGGGCGCGGGAAGGGGGTAAAGAGAAAGACTGAGCTGCGCCTCCATTTTGACAGACCAGCTTCCCTGCTCATGGCAGGATTTGTGTCTATGTCTCCGTGGTGCCCGCCTGCACAGCCCTCTGCCAGCTGGGCCAGGCCCTGAGGCCCGGTCATGCTGACTCAAGCAAATGGCTCTAGGTGAGACTGATGCTGGGAACCCATGGCTGAGAAAGTAGAAAGTGCTTCTGGAGGAGCTGCGAGTGAGGGCTAGGGAGAAAGAAGTTGAGCCGTGCACTGTGGCCTCGGCGGGTCGCTTCCCTGCTCACAGGGGGGACTGGTTTCTGTCCCAGCTGAACCTGCCTGCCTGGCCCTCTATCAGCTGGGCTGGAACCCTGAGGCCCAGCAGCATGCAGATGCAAGAGCAAATTGGCTCTGGGTGAGACTGATTCTAAGAACCCGCAGCCAGGAAAGCAGAAAGTGCTCCCAGAAGAGATGCAAGCGAGGGATGCGGAGGAAGAAGAGAAGCTGAGCCACACATCCCCACTTTGGCAGGCCAGCTTCTCTGCTCACAGCAGGGTTTACTTTTCAGGCTTGGCCTGCACTAGCCCACTTGGCCTTCTGATGGCTCAGCCAGCAACATAGGGCCCAGAGGCACCTACATAGATACAGAGTGGCTCTGGGTGAGACGGTTCTAAAAGCCTGCAGCCAGGAAAGAAAAGAGTGGTCCCAGAAGAGGCGAGAGCTCAGAATAAAGGAGAGAGGCTGAGCTGCACATGCATGCACACTGGCCCCATGCTGACAGAGGAATTTGCTAC
The DNA here is from genome assembly GCA_004027555.1 of Craseonycteris thonglongyai. Taxonomy (NCBI): domain Eukaryota; kingdom Metazoa; phylum Chordata; class Mammalia; order Chiroptera; family Craseonycteridae; genus Craseonycteris; species Craseonycteris thonglongyai. The sequence continues at coordinate 25,261 of PVKE010006248.1, forward strand.
TGTGTCTGGGCCCGTACTCTGTCCATTTCCCTCACTTGCACCCCAAATGCCCGGCCTTCTATCAGTTAAGCCAGCACATTGGGAGGCAACCCCAGGACACAAAATAGCCTTAACCATACTGCCCTCACCTCTCTGGCAGAATTTTTAGACACAAAAACTGACTGCTTCGCCTATTCCTCTCTCAAAACTCTCCCCCTTCAACTGAATCCCACCTGCTATACAGTGACATGAAAAACGCAAGCTGCAATTACCCTGTAACAAAAAACCCGGCCATTCCCAACTAAACCCACCACTAAGGGAACAGACAGCAGAGCCCAAGAAAACTGCAAAACACAGGTGCAGCAGCCAGCCTTTCTCCACACTGATCTCAGAGGCATACTACACCATCACCCACCTCACTTTCCCAAAGAGGAGCTCATCAAGATCAAATCAACTGGGTCAAAGAGAAGCCCATCTCCTAGGAAAGCTCCCAGAGGGAAAACATATTCATGGCTAAGGCTGGGGGTAAAAAAAAAAGAAACCCACTTCAAATGCTATGAATACCTCAGGGTTCAAAATTGCACCCAAAGAAAATAAAAAATCTTCAGAAAAAGAACTTATAGATTTGGAAGCACATAATCTAAGTGAAACAGAATTTAGGACTGCAGTTCTCAAGATATGCACAGAGCTCAAAAATGCTGGCAAAGCACACAGACACAGTTAAATGATCTCAAGAACAAAATTTTAACCAAAAAAATGAAACTTTAGAAAAGAACCAAAAGGTACTTCTGGAGATGAAAGACACAATAACAGAAGTGAGAAGAGAACTAACCACCATAGGAAACAGGGCTGACCAGCTGGAGGAAAGAATTAGTGATATCAAAAACAGAAACATGGGGGAGGCTGGGATGGCTCGGTGGGCCGAGCGCTCACTTTGCAGCCCCGGGGACCGAGGATCAAATCCCGGCCTCGGCCCATGCTGACCCATATGCTGAACTGGGGAGCTCCCCCAGTTCAGTTCTCTCTCTGTCTCTGTCTCTGTCTCTCTCTGTCTCTGTCTCTCTCTCTCTCTCTCTGTCAAAAATAATTAAATAAAGTAAAAACAAAAATATTAAAAAAAAAACAGAAACATGGAAATTTCACATTAAGAAGAAGAGAGGGATCTGAGAGTCAAAATAAATGGAAGATCTTTATAAGAATTATCTGACTCCATTAGAAAGAGCAACATTAGAATAATAGAAGGAAGTAAGCTCGAGTTTTCACAGAGCATAATAAAACACATAGTAGATGAGAACTTTTCAAACCTATTGAAAGAACTAGAACCCCAAATTCAGGAAGAAAGCAGGAGCCCTAACTACCGAAACACTAGCAGATCTTCTCCAAAGAATATTATGCTGAAGATGTCAAAAACCAAAGACAAAGAAAGAATCCTCAAGGCAACCTTTAAATGAAAACCTATCAGGCTGTCATTAGACTTCTCAACAGAAACTCTACAAGGCAGGAGGAAATGGAACCAAATTTTCAAAATTTTAAAAGACAGAAACTACCAAGAATAAATTATCCAGCAAAATTAACCTTTATATATGAAGGATGAATAAAGACCTTTTCAGACATACAGAAGCTGAGGGAATTCTCTAATACAAGGTCAGCATTTCAAGAAATACTGAAAGAGCATATGCAACCTGAAACAAGAAAGCAAAATAAATGGGGAAAAGTGGGAACAACAAAGAAATAAAAAGGGAGGAAGAAATGGCTACATAAAATCTTTATGTAACAATCATCACCCTAAATGTAAATAGACTGAACTCACCAATAAAAAGGTAAAGAGAGGCAGATCGGATTAAAAAAACAAAACCCAGGGAAGCCAGACGGCTCAGGAGGTTAAGCGCTCGCAGCCCCAGGGTCCTAGGATGGAGTCCCAGTCCCGGCCCATGCAGACCCATATGCTTAACTGGGATGTGGCCCCAGTTAAGCATATAACCAGGGCGAGCTTCCCATGTGGGAGACCATGGGGTCAGTTCCGCCCCGCCACACCTCACAGACATGTGCCTCCAATGCAGAAGGCCCCAGGCCGGGTTCCGACCCTGCACAGCCCTGCCCACCTGTGTGGAATGAAACCATGTCAAAGACTGATGACGTACAACTATGGAGACTGCTCTGGGATCTCCCCATTCTCTATGTCTTTCTCTGTCAAAAACAGTAAAATAAACCTTTAAAAAACAAACAAACAAAAAATAACCATATGCTGCCTACAAGAGACACATCTCAGTCACAAGGACAAACAGAGACTCAAAGTGAAAGGGTAGAAAAAAATACTCCAAGCAAATGGCATCCAGAGAAAAGCAGGGGTTACCATACTGATTTCTGATGAAACAGACATCAGGGTAAAAAAGGTAGTGAGAGATAAATATGGGACATTTCATAATGATAAAAGGGACAATACATCAAGAAAACATGACACTCATTAATATATATGCCCCTAATCAGAAAGCACAAAGCAACTACTAACAAATGTAATAGGAGAAACTGACAAAAACATAATTACAGTAAAGGACCTAAACATACCCTTGACAACCATGAACACATCATCCAAGCAGAAAATAAATAAGGAAATAGCGACCTTAAATGATACATTTCAGCAATTGGACATAATTGACATTTATAGGACACTCCATCCTGCAACACAGGATTATACATTTTTTTCTAGTGCACACGGAACATTTTCAAGGATAGACCATGTGCTGGGGCACAAAACTAGCCTCCGCAAATTCAAGAAGATTGAAATCATACCAAGTGCACTCTCAGACCACAAGCTTTGAAAATAAGAGATCAACTGCAAAAAGAAAGCAAAAAAAAAAAAATCACATATACATGAGATTAAACAATATGCTATTAAAAAATGACTGGATCAAAGAAGAAATAAGAGATTTAAAAATATATATAGAAACTAATGATAATGAAAACACTACATACCAAAATTATTGGGGTGCAGAGAAAGCAGTAATAAGAGGGAAATTTATATTGTTACAGGCCTATCTCAAGAAACAAGAAAAATCACAAGTGAACAGCCTAACATCCCATCTTAAAGAACTAGAAAAAGAACAAAACCCCACAGTCAGCAGAAGGAAAGAAATAATAAAACTTAAAACAGAACTAAATGAAATTGAGATCAGAAAAACAATAGATAAAACTAACTCAATGAAGAGCTGGTTCTTTGAAAAAAAAAAATCAATAAAACTGACAAACCACTGGCTAAACTCACAAAAGGACAAAGAGAAAAGACACAAATAACCAACATTAGAAATGAGAGGGGGTGGGGAAGCCAGGATGGCTCAGTGGGTTAAGCGCTCAATTTGCAGTGCCGGGGACCTAGGATCGAATCCCGGCCCCGGCCCGTGCTGAACCATATGCTGAACTGGGAGCTCCCCCAGTTCAGTTCTCTCTCTGTCTCTGTATCTCTCTGTCAAAAATAAAATAAATAAATAAAAATATATTGAAAAAAGAAATGAGAAGGGTGAAATTATGACTCATACTATATAAATATACACAATTATAAGAAACTATACCACTAAATTTAACAACCTAGATGAAATGCACAAATTTCTAGAAACATATAGTTTACCTAGACTGAACTAAAAAACAAAACAAACAAAAAAGAAAACTGTATAACCTAAATAGACCAATCAACAGTAAGGAATTTGAAACAACTATCCAAAACGTCTCCAAAGGCAAATAGCCCATGCCAGAAGTTCTTACCAGCAACTTTTATCAAGCATTCAAAGAATTAATGCCTATCCTCCTCAGATAATTCAAAAATACTGAAGATGAGGCAATACATCCCAACTAATTCTACGAGGCCAACATAACCCTAATACCAAAACCTGGTAAGGATAACACAAAAAAAGAAAACTATAGACCAATATCTCTAATGAACACTGATGCAAAATATCCTAAACAAAATGTTAGCAAATAGAGTACAACAATGCATTAATAATACAAGTATACACTATGATCAAGTGGGATTCATCCTAGGGGCACAAGGATGGTTCACCATATGCAAATCAATTAATGTAATACTCTATATAAGCAAAATTAAAAATTAAAACTATACAATTATATAAATAGATGCAGAAAGAGGATTTGACAAGACACAACATCCATTTATGAACAAAACACTGAATAAAGTGGGAATTGAAGGAAAGTACCTCAACATAATAAAGGCCATATATGAAAAACTCTCAGCTAATATTAAACTAAACAGGGATAAGCTGGAGCCTAGTCCCCTAAAATCAGGAACAAAACAGGGATGCCCCCTGTCTCCACTGCTAGTCAATATAGTACTGGAAGTTCTAGCCAGAGCAATCAAGCAAGAGAAAGGAATGAAAGGTATCCAAACTGGGAGAGAAGTCAAACTGTCACTCTTCACAGATGACACCATCCTTAATATAGAAAATCCTAGACTCCACCAGAAAATGATTAGAAACAATATACAAATACAGTAAAGTTGCAGGATACAAAATCAGGGTACAAAAATCAATTGCATTTCTATATGCCAAAAATGAAACATCAGAAAAGAAAATGAGAAAATCAATGCTTTTGCAATCACAACAAAAAGAATAAAATACTTACGAATAAACTTAACAATGAACGTGAAGGATCTAAACACTGAAAACTATAAGACATTATTAAAACAAATTGAAGAAAACACAAAGAAAATGTAAAGATATTCCGTGTTCATGAATTGGAAGAATGGCCATATTACCCAAAGCAATATACAGATTTAACACAAGTCCCATCAAAATCCCACAGACATTCTTTCAAGAAATAGATATTTTAAATCATTAGATTCATATGGAACCACAAAAGACCCCAAATCACCAAAGCAATCCTAAGAAAAAAAGCATAAAGCTGGAGGCATCACACTCCCCGATTTGAATCTATAATACCAAGTGTCAATAATCAAAACAGCTTGGTAATGACAGAAAAACAGAAACACACACCAATGGAACAGAATCAAAAAGTCAGAAATAAGCCCACATATATATGGACAGATAATTTTTGACAAAGGAGCAAAGTTTTACAACGGGCAAAAGAAAGCGTCGTCAGTAAATGGTGTTGGGAATATTGGAAAATCACATGCAAAAGAATGAATCTGAACTGTGAACTGTCACCATACACCATAATCAATTCAAAATGGATTAAAGACCTCCACATAAGACCAGAAATAATAAGCTGTATAGAAGAAAACATTGGTACTAAACTTATAGACTTGGGTTCAGAGAGGACTTATGAACCTGACCTCAAAGGCAAGGGAAGTAAACACAAAAATAAATGAACAGGACTTTATCAAACTAAAAAGCTTCTGCACAGCAAAAGAAACTATGAACAAAGTAAAGAGGCAATCAACTAACTGGGAGAAAATATTTGCAAACAATGCCTCTAATAAGGAAATGATATCTAAAATATATGAAGAACTTGTACAACTCAACAAAAAAATCCAATTGAAAAATGGGCAGAAGACCTAAACAGGCCCTTCACCCATGAAGACATACAAATGGCCAACAAATATATGAAAAAGTGCTCAACATCATTAGCTATTAACGAAATGCAAATCAAAATCACAATGAGATACCACCTCACACCTGCTATAATGGCTATAATCAACAAGACAAGGAACAAGTGCTAGAAAGGCTGTGGAGCAAAGGGAACCCTTGTACAGTACTGGTGGGAATGCAAACTGGTACCACCACTATGGAGGACAGTATGGAGATGCCTCAGAAAACTGGAAATGGAACTATCATACGACCTGGCAATCCCTCTTCTGGGCATCTACCCAAAAGAGTTGAAAACCTTAGTTAGCAAAAACATATGTACCCCAACATTCATTGCAACACTATTCAAGGTGACCAAGTCATGGAAACAACCAAAGTGCCCTTTGATAGATGACTGGATAAAAAAAGTTGTGGTACATATATACCAGGGGTGTCAAACTGGTGGCCCGCAGGCCGCATGCGGCCCCTGAGGTAATTTTTTGTGGCCCACGATACTCTGAAATAAAATGAAAATAGAAAAAATTGTTATGAAGAAAATAGCGCGTAGGGGAGATCGAGGCAATACCGTATACACAATTCCCTTGTTAACCCTTTAACTACTGAAGACGAGTATACACGTGGCTCAGTGCCTTTCCTGGGGGCCTGTGGGTGTGTATAAACGTGCTGACTCAGTTCTGGCGACGTTTGTAAATGTGATGTGGCCCGCATGAATCTTGACTGTTGCACCAAATGGCCCGGGTTTTAATTGAGTTTGACTCCCCTGATATATACAATGGAGTGTTACTCAGCTACAAGATGAAATACTGCGATTTGCAACAACATGGATGGAACTTGAGATCAACATGCTAAGCAAAATAAGCCACACAGAAAAAGCGAAGAGCCATATGACCTCACTCACGTGGAACACAAAACTGAAAGCAACGAAGAAAAAAACCTCATGGACATAGTTAATAGTTTAGTGGTTATCTGAGGCGAAGCGGGTAAGGGATGGGAGAGGAGGGTGAGGGAGATAAATGTATGGTGATAGAAAGAAAGCTAACTCTGGGTGGTAAACAGATATTGTAATAATAGACGAAGTACTATAGAATTGTACACCTGGAACCTATGTAATTTTTACTAACCAATGTCACCCTAATAAATTCAACAATAAAAGCACTTTTGGAAGAAAAATTAAAGTACATTTTTAAATTTAAGGATGTTTTATTGCATGTCTTTTTAACAGTATGCTGTATATTTCAGAAATATACCACTATTTCATCCTATCCAACTATATACTGTTGATGCCTCTAAATTTAAATGATCACCAGTAGTCAAATGGAAGGATGAATCTAGCTCACTGTGCTCAGTTTCTCTACAAATATTCAGTCTCTACACCATACTTTGAAATTTTATTTTAGGATCCATTTGTTTTAGGAGCTCATTTTGTGACAAATCATTGAACTATGCATTCCATTTTGTGCACTTTTATGTACATGTACTTTATTACGCAATAGAAAAGGTTTAAAAAGGTGTATTGGTGATGAGCTCATGATGTAACACATGGACAGTATATTATAAAATTATACATCTAGAACCCATGTTAATTTTACTAACCAATGTCACCCCAATAAACTTAAGGAAAAAAAGATGTGTTGGTTTAAATTTTAAGAATGAACTGCCCAGCCATAAATAATGCAGTCCCCCACCTCCAAAAAGCCAATGAATCTTTGGGTAAAAAAAAAACTATTTATGTGAAAAACTATTCACACAATCTCAAAGCATAATGCCATAGAATACTTTTAACTACAGAGGCAAAATAAAAAATTTTTAAAAAGCGTTTTCACAATGGCAAATCTGGTGGATACAATCTTAACCAAATAATCAAACTTAGTATCTCCAATGATGGGATCAACATAAAATGTCCCTTATATACGTAATGCCCTAAGGACAGATTATCACTTACGTAATATTTCTGCCAATACGTTTAACTTGAATCTAGTCATCAAGGAGGAAAAAATCAGACAACTTCGCAAAACAATAGCTCTGGAATCTTGAAATACAGTAATAGGAGGAGGAGGGCGAGAGAACTGTCCTACATAGGCCAATAAAGGTAACACATGCTTTTTGACTGAATCCTGGTTGAGGAGGCAGCATCTTTGGAATATGTAATTGAGGATTGTACAATAGGTTATAACATGCATAAATGTTAATTTCCCAAATTTAACTGCAAAAACTGCAATGGTAACTCCACTGTACTTATGTAGAATACTGAAGTATTTATGGGTTAACCTGGATGATGTATGGAACTCTCAAATGGTTTGGCAAAATAAAGAAAAAAGTATATAAATAGATGTGTTGCAAAATGCTTAAAAGGAAAAAGTGACTCGCTGAATTCACATACTCATAGCGATTAAAATTAGAAGGCAATAATGCTTTGGAAACACTTAACTAGTAGGTAGCAGTTCTGCGTCTTAGGGATAAAACATTTACGAAAGTTTAATATTTTTCTTCATAAAGAAATAATGACAAAATGGGGGGGGGCAAAGACCACTCTCCTCCATTTGCATAATTTCTACATTGCAGCATAAAATGGGCATAAACGGTCTGTTAGCACACGTGTGGAATTAAACGAGTCATGGCACAACCTCTGGTGGCATCTTCAAACCTGGGACCTAGCAAGAGACCGAGGGGGTGGAAGAGGCAAGAAGGCACGATTTCCACGGCACACAGGTGTTGGCTACCTATTCTAGGCCGGCCTGCCAATTGGCCTGTTGTTGCTTCCGAAAAAGAAACTTGTAGGTCCCCCTACATCTTCGTTCACAATCTCCCTTCTCCCACATGCCCAGCCCCAGCTCGGTCACTAATTCCAGTCCTGAAAACTGAGTTTCTGGAAAGTTTCAGTTCCGACTTGCAACACCTCCTGATCCTTCCTAACGCTGGCAAATCAAGCCGAACCACACTGCCCGCTTACTTACCACTGCGCCCGCCCCTTGGGGGCCATTTGGGGTCGTATCCGCCATGGGGACACACACGAGCGTCTAGGAAGCTGCAATCGGGAAGGGAAAAGAAAGAAGGGTCAGCGTTGGGGCCACGTCTCCGGCCACCGGGTTCCCTGCCCAGCGCCACTAGTCTGGCGAGCCCCGCGGGAACTCCAACCCTCTACAAAGGAAAGTTCTTCCCACCACCAATGCAGCGAAATCCCTCCGGGTACACCGCAGTGGCCGGGAAATACCTCTTCGCGCCGCCAAGAGCAAAGCCAGATTTCTAAAAAGAGTGGAGCGAAGGTGGAGCTTGAGATCAAGACCCACAGGGTCGACTTAATGCGGCTGGCGCCGGGTTATTGCTGGCCCCGGGTTATTGCTGGCCCCGGAAGTGCTGCTTTCACTTCCGTGCGGAAGAGGCGGTGACTAAAGGGGGAAACCTAGAGCGGTGGCCCTGCGACATTACGGGAAGTGTAGTTTTTCTCCGTTTGGCTTCACCTGTCCGGCTAAGAATCGAGGCTAGCGAAGCAACTTTTCTTTCATCTCTATCTGACAGATGGTCTTCCCTGCCCACCCAGCAACGTCTTCTTTGCTATTTTCCTCCAGGACTCACTGAGCCCTGTGGTTCTGCTTTTAAAATTAATTCTTTCAACGTGCACTTAATGAGGGCTGCTATGTGACAGGCCCCAAGGTTGGCAGGGAGGATAAAAAGATGAATATGACACAGACTACAGGAGAGACAGACAAGTAAACTGAAATCACAGCACAGTGCTTGTGTCATACGGGCAGAGGCAGAGTTAATCAGGGAGTACATAGAAGGGGACCTAAATCAATGGTCTGGGTGTTCTCCTGGGAAAGGTAATTCTGGCCCTAAGTTTTGAGGGGCATGGAGAAGTTGGCTAAGTGGGGGAGGAGATTCCAGACAGCAGCAGAAAGTGAATGAAGTCAGGAGACGGCTTCAGTAGGACCAAAATGAAGGTGCCAGTAGGGGAGATTGTGAAAGATTTGAGCCACAGAGGCAGACAAGTGTACTGAGAGGATCTGAACTTGACCCTGAAATCCATGGTACAATTTTAAGCAGAAGTGTGACATCGTGAGATTTAGAAGATCATTCTGCCAACTGGAGAGAAGCTGATTAGTGGGACAAATTAAAAGCAGGAGACTAATCAGGAGACCTTTACATACATATAGGAAAGAAATGATGGAATTCAGAATGGAGGCAATGTTGTAGGGGGAAAGAAGAGGAAAGATAACTTGAAGAGGTCATCCAAGATTTGGTGAATGACTAGGAATGGGTGTGCTGGAGAGGGAAGGCCATCTTTGGAGACCTATAGAAGGAAGAGTTCAAAGAGCACTGGCATGAGAAAAAGTTGGGGCGATGTGGGGAGGGGGGTTGGGGAGAGGAAGCAGACTAGAGATAAACAGGAAAACTGATAATCCCACTTGAAAACCATGGACCTGTCCTACTCTGTCTCAGATGTATACTTTTCCACCAGACTATGGGCAGGCCAGGTGCCAGTCAGCTGTAGCTGACAAGTCAAATGATGCCCTCTTGAAGCCCTGTAAACTTATGTTTTTCTAAAATCACTCCCCAAATTCAGTTCCTCAGAATCTCCAGCCTGGATTAGCAGTCCCCTTAGCTGAGGTAAAATGCCACGTTCTCTGTGCTCCTCACATATCATCTACTCCATATTTTTATAGCACTATCCTTCTATGACATTTTTTTTATTTGTGTACCTATCAGTAGTATGTGTGTGAGTATGTGTGTGAGAGAGAGAGTGTGTGTGTCTATGCTTGGGCTGCCATAATGTAATACCACAGGCTGGGTAGCTTAACAACAAAAATTTATTTCTCACAGTTCTGGAGGCTGGGAACTTCAAGATCAAGGTGCCAGCAGTTAGATTTCATTTGGAGGCCTCTTCTCACGGCTTGTAGGTGGCTACCTTTTCACGATGTGCTCACATGACCTTTCCCAGTGGATGCAATTTTGAGGAAAGTGAGGGAGAGAGAAAGCTCTCTCTTCCTTTTTAAAAAAAGGTCAGTCAGTCTCATGGGACTAAGGTCCCACCCTTATATACTCTTAATTACCGCTTAAGACCTTATGTCCAAACATAGCCACAGTGCTGTTTAGGACTTCATATCAATTTTGAAGGGACAAAATTCAGTCCATAGCAGCAATATGTATGTGTGTGTGTGTGTGCGCGTGCATGTACACATGTGTGTGTATGTGTATATATTCCAGAAAGTCTCCAGCCATGTAGGACAGCATATATATATAGAGAGAGAGAGAGATAGATATAGATATAGATATAGATATAGATATAGATATAGATATAATCTCCAGCCATTCTTGTTATATTGACAATGGTTGGTTTTTTTTTTCTGGACAGCCCTCTTATGTGTGTGTGTGTGTGTGTGTGTGTGTGTGTGTGTGTGTGTGTTATTTTATTTTATTTTATTTTTTACTGATTTAAAGGATCCCCTTACTATAAAAATACTAAAATAAAGGATGTCCCAAAATTCACGCAAGATTTGAATTTTGTATCATTTGTGCGGTAAAGTGTTGCCAATGAAAAAAAAGACAGCATGACAGCTGATAGTTCAGGGTTATTAAAACTGGAACACTACACAAAAGAACAACGCATTTTCATTGTTGAGCAATATTTTTAAAATAATGAAGGTTTGGCAGCTACAGTTCGCAATTTTTGTACAAAATATGGTCGGAATGGTGATTTAACTTCATCAACTGTGAAGAGATTAATTTAAAAATTTAGGGAGACTGGATCAATTAGTGATCTTAAACACTCTGGCCGTCCTTCAACAAGTCGTTCAACACAAAACATCAAAGCAGTTTGTGAGAGTGTTGCTGAGAGTCCAGGAACATCAATTCGGCACCGTGGTCAAGAATTGGACATTTCGAGAAGCTCTCTAGAGCGTATTCTCACGAAAGATTTGCATCTTTATGCTTAGAAAGTTCAATTGACTCAACAACTGAAGCCTACTGACCACACACAGTGAATAGAGTTCGTTGAATGGATTATGGAACAACAACAAGTAGATGCTGATTTTTCGAACAAAATCATCTTTAGCGATGAGGCTCATTTTCATCTTGATGGCTTGGTTAATTGACAAAATTGTCGCATTTGGGGTTCAGAAAATCCACAGGTGATTGTTGAGAAACAAATGCATCCACAACGTGTCACTGTTTGGTGCTGATTTGGGGCTGGCGGCATCATCAGACCATTCTTTGCTATCGCGACATGATAATCCAGTTTTTTGTGCCTAAATTGCAAGATAGCCATGGCGGCCATTTACCTGATAAGCTATTCCATACATAACCTTATACTGTATACTTTATGAATCAATAAAAAATTTACAATTTTTAATTATAAACCTGTGTTTTCTATCAAAATTACTTCTTGCGTGAATTTTGGGACACGCGTTATAAAATGTTCTCTATTGTAAATTTCATATAGGAAATTGATTCTCACACAATACTTTTGTTGATTTTTGCTGAACTGTTGTATCTATAGCAACATATGTTGCTATTGATGAACCATTGTAATTTAATGAATATTGCTTGATATAATGAAATAACTAAGACATATATTGAAACTTCACTCTTTCTTTTTTTTTTGACAATAGCATTTTAAAGATTTATTTTTATTGTTTTTTGACAGAGAGAGAGAGAGAGAGAGAGAGAGAGAGAGAGAGAGACATAGAGAAGGGGGAGGGCCCAGAGCAGTCTCCATATTTGACAGCATTAGTTTTCCATATAGTTTCACTCCACAGGTGGGTGCAGGGCTGTGCAGGGCAGGAACTGGCTGGGAGTCTTCCGCATAGGCCCTGTCAAGAACTGGACTGGGGGCACACCCCAGTTCACGATATGGGTCCGCACGAGCCGGACCCAGGATTTGATCCTCGGGCTCCGGGGCTGTAAAGTGAGCACTTAACCCGCCGAGCCATCCCAGCCTCCGCTAAACTTCACTCTCAATAATGATGTGATCAACATCTTTGTTGAAATGAATAGTAGTGTTTTGAATAAAACACTACTAAACACTACTAAAACAATATTTACTCAATTTTGAAATGCTGTTCACAATGTAACATACCAACATAATACACTTTTAAGTTTTCAGACCCTAAACAACCAATTTACTGTTTAAACAATTTACTGTTTAGATTCTAAACAGTAAATCAAGTCATGGTTTGTAGTGTTACTGCTATTTCCATGGTTTAAATGCTCCCACAATGACCTGTTTCAATTACTAACATAATGTTACTGAACATGGAGTTGGGAAGAGATGTGCATAGCATACCATTATATATTTTCATTGTGCAGATATGATACACATAATCTCAAGAGCATAGATAATGGTAAGATGTAGTAAAAATAATTAGGACATAATGAGTTTTTTTAATATGTATTACCTGTTTTTAATATAACTGATTGTAAATTTATGTAGCTTAATTATTTTAAGCGTTATTTTATTATTTTGAGAGAAGGTGAGAGAAAGAGAGACAACAAGGAGGAAGGGCCCAGTCTCCGTAGTTGTACCTCATTAGTTGTGACATAGTTTTATTCCACACAGGTGGATGTGGGGCCACATGGGGCTGGAACTGAACTAGGGGCCTTCCACATGAGAGGCAAAAACCTTCACCTCCATCCCTGTAGTTACCAGTTGTGCCTTGCAGGTCAGCATACAGTTTTGCATGGGGCAGGGTTGGGATTCAGTCCCTTGACCAGTTGCAAGGCAAGCTCTAAAACCTGCTGAGCTTAGTTTTTAATAATGGCTGTGCATAACAATCAGCTCACAAATTTCTTAAAAACGTAACAGGCAGCTCTTGCAAGCCAGTATGAGCTGGATCCAGCATACTACTGTGTGCCTTTGTTCATGATATTTTCCCAACCCTTGCCTCTACTTCCTTTAGGTATTCAAATTTTCCTTAAACTTTAATGCCCACTCAATCTTACTGCCCAGTGACACTATCGCTAATCTCTTCTCATCCTAGCAGAAAAAAATCCCCCATTGAACCCCATGAATATATTTCTATTCTGTTACGGCACTTGTCTCATCCTTTCCTGTATTATAATTTGATGATTTTATATTCTTATTAAAGATCTTAAGTTTCAAGAAGGAAACATGAGAAATTATTAACGATGGGAGTAGAAGAGGGTGAAAGACTTTTGGTTGATAGTCTTATATATGATATTTATAATTTGAAATTTTAAACTATTCAATTAAAAAAATACTTTAAAAAATCAGAAGATAAGACTAATAATATAATAGACTTCAGTCAATGCTAAACCCATTGGGTGAAATGTTGATGAGAGTACAATATTGACACAGTCTCAAAGTATCACTCCAGAGATTAAAAAAAAAAAAAGCTAATTAAGAAAGAAAAGACAAATCTTTTCCCATGAAACAACACAGAAGTTAAAACCTTAACCAAGAGGTCAAATTTAGCATCACGAACACAGTGGGTTATCCTGACACTGTCTCCTGATGTGATATAACACAATATTCACAACATTCCCTATAAGAAGATCTTGGCAGAATAGTTACTCTGGATCTAGTCAAGCCATTCTAGACCTAACTTCCAATTTACAGAAAATGTGAAGACAGAGTAACAAGTAAAACAAAACCATGGGACAAAAATCAAAATGCACAATCTTCTGTAAAATAATTTTTAAAAAGCATTATAAAAGGTGGGAGAGCTATTTCAAACTTAAAAAATGTACAAAATCATAACAACGAACTACACAATTTAATTGTCTAGATTATAGATTGAGAAACAGCAATAAAAGAAATTTTGGGAACAATTGTAGACAATCAATTATGGGATGAATATTAGATGACATTATGTGGTTATTGCTAAATTTTTGAGGAGTATGTGATTTAAGTATCAGGGTATGAAAAATTTCAGCAAAACAAAATGTACCTGTGTAGGTACAGATAACAGAACAAAAGCAAGTATAGCAAAATATCAATAATTTGATTGTTTAAGCAAAGTGAAAGATAAGAGTACTCATTCTATTATTCTCGGATCTCATCTCTGTTTACATTTTTCATACTAAAAAGTTTAATAGAGAATAGAAGGACTTCTGTTATAGCAATGATTAATGCCTTCCAAATTTTAATATGTCAAAAATCATATAGTAGTTCATCAAGTAAGAACTTCAATGATCCATCAACTGACAACTCAGTTTGATCCTCCAATGTTGTTGAAAACAAATAATTGAAAATTAACAGTAGCAAAATATGCCACTTTGGAATAAAGATTATTTTAAGATGAAGGCAATCGATTGGAAGTGGATACAAAAAAAGCTTTCTGCCCTCCTCCTGTTTGCCTAAGAACAGGACAGAAGTTTGTAGAGTTGGTCCCTCCTTTCTACCAGGAGTGACAAAAGTTACCCTTATCAGTCTAGAGGTGGCACCAAAACAATCTTCATAACCAACTCTACTAATTGGCACTTACCTTCCATTAGTGCTATATGTTTGCTTTCCCACAATTTTCTACTGTAGAAACTCAAAATCCTTTTCCATTGTCATGACACTTCTCTAAAAATGGATTATTCTTTTGTTAAAATGCTACATAAACCCAAATTCCACAACCCTTTGCATTACTCCTTCCTGGGTACTCTCATGCATTTGTGTCATGCACATGTTAATAAACTTTGGTTTGTTTTTCTCTTGTTGCTGTCTTTTGCCAGTTTAATTTACAGGACCACACCCAATGAACCTAAGATAGAGGGGAAAGATATTTTTTCTTCCCTACAAAAGTCACCTGGATTGCAAAGGGATTTATTACACAGTTATTAGAGTCTTTCTTTTTTTGTCAACATGTAACCTGATATTGGTACCCTGGAAAATTTGACAGTCATTAATTTAGAACACTGAGCAGGATGCTTTTCAAAACGTGAAAAGAAAGGAGTGAAAAAAATCATGTGACTAGTTCTCAGAAAGATAACTCTTGGGAAAGCAAATACATGAAAGTTATGGTTTAGTTCATTCCATTAAAAATATCAATGCCAATTCATCTTTTAGAATATTTTTTTATATATTCCAAGGGTACATGTGTCACAGAAGTTAATCTTTTATCATATTTACTTTGAATAGTTTTCTTTTTTATAAGACAATACATATACAGTTGAAACCCATCCTTGTTACTTAGTTACTTAGTTACTTTCTGTTCCTGTTTTTATACTTATTACATATGTATTCGTTACCAGTGTATGTGAACAGTAAATTATATACAGGATAATTTTTTAAATATTTATTTTTTATGTTTTTGACAGAGAGAGAGAGAGAGAGAGACAGAGACAGACAGAGAGAAGGGGGAGGGCCCAGAACAATCTCCATAGTTGCATATAATTGGTTTTTCCACATAGTTTCATTCCACAGGTGAGTGCAGGGCTGCACAGGGCAGGAACTGGGCCAGGGTCTCACCCGGTAAGAACCGAACTGGGGACACTCCCCAGTTCAGCATATGGGTCTGCAAGGGCCGGGGCTGGGATTTGATCCTCGGTCCCCGGGGCTGCAAAGTGAGCTCTTAACCCACTGAGCCATCCTGGTTTCCCCATACAGGATAATTTTGAATCCTTTTACATGTTTGATAGATGACACCATATTTCATATATCCTCTTGCAACGTACTTTTTTTTGATGAACATGTATTTAAGATATATACACATTATTTAGTTCATTCATTCTAGCTATCCTATAATGTTCTATGTATGAATTACCAAAATGAACATTATCTTAATGATAGACATTTAGTTTTTCACCATTAAAATCAATTATGCAATAAATAGCTTTACATGGGAGTTTATGTAGAGTGAATATTTAGAAGTGAAATGAATAGGTCATAGGGTATTTTCAATTTTGCATATTAAGATAATTGTAAATTCATTCCCCTAAGTGGTTGTACTGATATATGAGAATATCTCCAACCCCTTCCAACATGTGTTATTTTTAGTTCATCTTATTTGTATGAAATGGTATATTATTCGTGTCTTAATTTACATTTCCCTGAGTAACAGTGAGGTTGAACACCTTTTCAGAAGTTTACTGGCCATTCACATTTTCTTTTTTGTCGCCTCTTTTTCTATTGTATTGTCTTTTATGCTCCATTATTATTGGCTTTTATGCTTCATTATTATTGGCTTGTAGGAGCTTTAAAAATGTATGTTTAAATATTAAAATCATGTTTTTATATTAGTTCTTTGTTATGGCTGAAAATTTTTCTTTTCCTTTCAAAGCTGAATAAAAATTGCTAAGTGGGTATATGGAGGATGGATGGAGGAACAGTCTGTCACACAACCTTAGACCCTGTGCTGAACTACAAACTGCCAGGCCACAGCCCTGGAAACTGCTAAATTAAGATAAATGAAAAGGGGACACAAACCAGGTTGCTTTCCAAATGGTTCATGGTTTACCTTCCTGATTTATGAAAGATGATATTCACCATTAAAATTCTTTTTACTAGTTTGGCTTCATTTTGCTGACTGAATCACCTAAATCATTTTCTAATAATTAAGTTATTTTGATTTCATTCTTTTTGCTTCTTCTTCATTCTCAGATGTGCTGAAGATAGACTAAAAAGGACCACCGATGTAGCCCCACAGTGGAGGTTCTGGAAAGGTTTAAGAAGAAATCATTTGTTTTTAATGGAAACAAATAAATAATTTATCAGGTTTGTACTATAGTTATTCTTACAAAGGATGCTCACTTTTAGTAACAGTTAAATTTTCTTCTTCTGTTGCCTTTCCATACAGCATACATGTCTTAAAGGCAGACCATATTTCCTTCATTTCTGTATTATTCCAACGAGGCTTTAAACAAACCTACAGATGCTAATATGGACTCCAAGACAGTGTTGCAGGCAATTTACAGACACTATAAAATATACCAAGGTAATAGAAATTGAAGCCATTTTGCCAAGATACTTGTTTCTGTAAGAGATTTCAGTGGTTAATGTTAACTATTGAATACAGTGATTATCCTTTTTCTTCTGCAAGGACTATCATGAATAGTTTTGTTTTATATTATGTCTAATGTATGAGTGATATCTAATCCCCATTCCTTTTTATGTTTTTGTTTAGCAGTTGCAATTTGTCTTTTTCCCCTCCAAGTGTATTTCTTTAATTCCTTTCTTGATTCGTCTCTGTTTGGTAATGTTGAATTAATTAAACATGGAAACCATTAGACTGAGGTGGTTCCAATACCTTATCAGCCCATATAAACCCACCAAAACCTAAGCCTATAAATGCCTCAAGGTTAAGAAAGCAAAACCTAAGGACAACAAATCACAAGTAACCAACTAGACTTTTCCAAATAAGGCAAATGTTTAAGTTATAGCTAATCAAATAATTGCCTTGCCTTGCTTCTGCCTTTCCTCTATAAAAGTCTTTCCCATTGCTCCTGTCAGTGTAGCACTTCTAAGCACTTCTGGTTTGATGCTACCTGATTTGAATTGATTTTTGCTCAAATAAACCTTAAAAAATTTTAAATATGTCTTTATCTTTTAACAGTGATAGATAACAAATATACGTAATTGTCTTAGGACTCTCATCACAACAAGTAACAGAAATTAAACCCAAACAGCCTTATGAGGGAAACAGGGCAAAATAATTAACTACTTTGAAAACCAAGGGTAGATAATCTTATAACAAACACAACTAGACTTTAGAGTACAAATGATATCAAAACAATCTCTGTTCATGTTTCTACTTCCCCCTGAATTGACCTCATCATCAAGCTGATTATCCCTCAACCATAGTTTATATTCCACCAGGTTAGCAAGAGCAGCTCATAGAAATTGCCTCTTTCTCAATACTTCCAAATAATGATCCAAGCGTGATTCCCAGTACGTCAAATCTGGTTCCATAAATTCTTAAACCCATCATTGAGACAGATGGGCCAGGTTTGGGTCATTCACCGACTCCTGAATGGAGTAGTAAGAAGAATATGTGTGGGATCAGCTTCATATAAAACTCTAAGTATTGCTATGAAAAGAATGAGATATAGATGTCAGGAAAGCAAAATCATTATAATTTCACTTTATCTTTTATTTGATGTTTCTATACTTTTACTTTTTTTCAATGTCTATCAATCAATTTCTTCTTGATAAGAGTTTCCATAGGATGAGGGTCAGGTCTTAAGTATTACCCAGCTTATATTAATTAAAGGGAAAAAATCTGCTGTAACAGAAACCCTGAAGCTGAAGCAGTTGGATACCAAAAGGCCATTACTCCTTTTGGCTAGAAATTGGCTGATGGAGCAAGAATTTATTCCATTGTTATTGATGATTTGGCTCTCCCCAGTTTTCAAGGAAGCTTCTACGGAAGCATAAAGTCATCAATTTGCTCATTTCTGCTTCCATCAGAGATTAATGATCCTGTGGTTGGATAGGGCATCTTTGTAATTGCTAAGTGCGAAGTCATTCATCTCATTAGGAATACATTTCAACTTTTATTTGCTGCCCAAAAGTAAGCTTCATAAACTCTGCTGATAGAGCATGAGTATGAGGTCTTAATTGTGTGTATACCTTTGTCTTTGACGAGGCTGTTTTAAAAACTGACAGCAATGCAACTCATTCTTATCTATTATGTTGGTTTTCTACTGCTGATTTTAAAAAATACCACAAATGTGGTGCCTTAAAACAACACAAATTTACTCTTACAGTTCTGGAGGCTGGAAGTCCCATACTGGCCTCTCTGGCTAAGATCAAAGTAACTGCAAGGCTCTATTGTTTTTCTGGAGGGTGTAGGGGAAAATGCATTTTCCTACCTTTTCCCACTTTTAGAGGCCACAACGTTTCTGGGTTCTTGGACCCCCTTTTCCTTCTTCAAAGCCAGAAATCTTGCACTTTTCTAAACACAGACCCCTCTGACACTCTTCTGCTTACCCTCCACGTTTAAGGATGCTTGGGATTACATTGGGCTCACATAGACAATCTCTCTCTAAAAAATCAGCTGATTAGCATCTTAATTCCATCTGTGACCTCAATTTCCCTGTAACCTAACGTATTTACAAGTTCTGAGGAGTAGAATGTTGACATCTTGGAAGTGGGGGAAGGGAGGCATTTTTCTGCCTTTCCCATCTACAGACATGCAAATATACTCTGCCTGGTGGACCTTGAATTGACTTCTTTAACCACCCACTCCTATAGAAAAATCCAGTTTTCCTTCCATTTGTAAATTCACTTCAACATTTCTTTAATCCATATAAATTTGTAGTTCTCTGACTTTTTTGAACAAATTTTAACCCATCTACAAGTTCTCACTACATAAAATCTTTGACATGTTTATTTTATACATATATATAATCTTTTAATTTATTTTATAAAAGATTATATATATTTACAATATGTCCTAATTTTAACTTATGCTTTCAAAATTTATCAGAGACTTAGCAAGTAGAGATAGTTGCTATATATATATATATATACATATATAGTATATGTAGTATGTGTGTGTGTGTATATATATATATATATATATATACTACAGATATGTTCTAGGGCTTCAGAAAATGAGAATATCTCTCACTCTCTTCCATTTTCTTATAAATGTCAATGTGTGCAGTAGATGGACCTGGCTGCAACTATAATGCCTACTGGCTGACAGTCAAATATCAGGTTACTCCCCCTGACATCTGAAACTCAAGTTTTTATCACAATCAATTCAAGGAAATGGTTTAAAATCACCTGTTATTACCCTAGCTGGATGCCCAGAAGTTTTGTAGCCTACCTCTTGCAAAGAAAGGTAGCTACCACTCTACTTCCGGTCATTGACTGACAAGTAGTGTTTTTGCAAGATTAAATGAAAGTTTTAAGCATTTCTGCCTCAAAGGGTAAAGTATCCAGTTATTCTTTACAAGGATGTTGGAAAGTTCTCTTCTGACTTGTAGCAGCTACCCTACCTCTGTTTTCTTTCACCTTAAGCACCTCTACTCTTCCCTGACAGAGTCCCTTACTATAAAATTTATCCTACCTATTGAAACACAACAACCCAATAAATCAAAATTTTCAATTATCCATAAGAAACAAGAAAATAGAAGATATGAACTTGATGCTTTCTTATTACCAATCCAAACTTCTTAGAAACCGAAAGAGTCAGTTTTGGGTGCTAACTAGTATTTAAGTGGATTTATCCTTTTAATCAAAGTCCAAAGGAATCATTTTTATACTTATTTCCACAGAAAATCTACATATTTTCTCTTCATTAGTGAAAAAAATTATTTCTATTTTAAGTGACAGGTTTACTAAGCTTTAGTATTTTTTCATTATAAAAATAATATATGCTTTTATTAGAACATATGGAAAAATATTATTATGTAAGAAAAAAAGTTATTTGCAGTACAACCATCCAGAAAACCGTTGCCTTTTATTGGACCTAAGTTTTTGTTAAACTTGGTAATAGTCATTTATATATAAAAATTTTATATTGCTTTTTTCACTTAATGTAATAAGCAATTCATATGTCATTGTTACATAATTTTTTATTGTTTACACAATATTTCACCAGCTAGGTATTCCATAGTTTAAGTAATATTTGCATATTTGTTGTCTTCATGGCTATACATAAGAGGAATTTGAGTATTATATTGGCTTCAAAGATATTTATTCAGTTTTTAATACTACTTTTTTATAAAAGATTTATTTTATTGTTTTTGACAGAGACAGAGATAGAGAGAGACAGAGAGAAGGAGGGCCCAGAGCAGTATCTACATCATCTGCCTTGGATGTAGTTTTGTTCCACACAGCTGGGCAGGGGCCTCACAGGGCAGGAACTGGGTGGGGGCCTCCCTCATGGGAAACTTGCCCTGGCAACAATCGAACTGGGGACCACACCCCAGTTCAGTATACCAGGTCCACATGGGATGGGACAGGGGCTGGGATTTGATTCTCAGACCCCAGGGCTGCAAAGTGAGCGCTTAATCCCTTGAGCCATCCTGGATTTCCCTTAATATTACTTCTTGATATTAAACAATTTATATTATTTTATGAAGAACAAAATTCAGTAGTTACATTAACATTTTCAAAATATGAATTTAAAATTTTTATTTTAAAAATTCTCCAATAAAAGCTTTACAAAAAATTCCATAAAACTTGATACAAATTACAAGAAGATTTGTGCATGAATTCATCCACAGTTTTAAAGACAATAATACTCTTTTGTGTCAAAATTAGTTATCCATAATTGTCAATAAACATATACTGGTCACTGACCACCAGCTTAGTAAGGACAGTTTGTAAAAGTAGGCAGTGAGCATGTATTAAAAAATAAAATGAAAGTCAGTTTTAAGCACTATTTCTTTCATTTTATTCAGAGTTTTTTGTTGTCGTTTTTAAGATTTATTTCATTGTTTGAGAGAAGGAGAGAGAGAGGGAGAGAGAGAGAGGGAGAGAGAGAAGTGGGGAGGACCCAGAACAGTCTCCATAGTTGTACATAGTTATTACATAGTTTCATTCCACACCGGTCGATGTAGGGCCACGCAAGACAGGAACTGAACTGGGGGCCTCCCACATGGAAGGCGAGAACCCTTCCTGTCATCCCAGTTGTTACCAGTTGGACCACAGTTCAGCATATGGTTTTGCATGGGCCAGGGCCAGGATTTGATCCTTGGACCTCGAGGTTGCAGGGCAAGTGCTCAACCTGCTGAGCTACCCCAGGATCCCAGAGCTGGTTCTTCGATATTCATTCATTTATTTATTAAATATTGTAAGAGCACTAACTAGGTGTTAGGTAGGAAGTTAGTCATGAGTCACAGGAGGAGCAGAAGGTCACTGCCCATGTAAACTCCCTAGGGACTGCCCTGGGCCCATCCCTTACAGAGGAGGGGAAAGGAGGAGGTGGCAGGGAAGGGGGCGAAGGTTGGTAATGAGACCCCAACCAGAATTACCTGTTTTGGGGGGGAAACTGGGATGGCTCAGTGAGTTAAGCACTTGCCTTGCAGCCCCAGGAACCAAGGGTCAAATCCCCATCCCAGCACATGTGAACCCATGTGCTGAACTGGAGTGTGCTTCCCATGTGAGAGGTCCTCAGTTTAGTTCTTGCCCACTGGTTCGGCCCATGGCTCGAGCGGGCGTGCCCATATGGGAGGCCCAATTCCTGCCCTGCATGGCCTCCACCCACCTATGTGGAATGAAACCATGTTGAAAACTGATGACACACAACTATGGACACTGCTCTGGGCCCTCCCCCTTCTCTCTGCCCCTCTCTCTGTCTTGTTTCTCTCTGTCTGTCAAAGAATAAAATAAAATAAATGTTTGGGTTTTTTTTAAGATTTATTTTTATTGTTTTTGACAGAGAGAGAGAGAGAGAGAGAGAGAGAGAGAGGGAGGGAGAGAGAGAGAGATACAGAGACAGAGAGAAGGAGGAGGGCCCAGAACAGTCTCCATAGTTGCACATCATTGGTTTTTCCACATAGTTTCATTCCACAGGTGGGCGCAGGGCTGCACAGGGCAAGAACTGGGTTGCAGTCTCACCCCAGTGAGAACTGAACTAGGGGCACTCCCCAGCTCAGCATATGGGTTCACACGGGCCGGGGCCAGGATTCGATCCTTGGTCCCCGGGACTGCAAAGTGAGCACTTAACCCACTGAGCCATCCTGGCTTCCCCATTAAATGTTTAAAAAAAAAAAGAATTACCAGGTTTTTGACGGCAGGGCAGAATGTTAATCCTTGCTCCTGGCTTAACCTTAGCTTCATTATAATGTAACTGTAATAAATAGCATTGTGGTTTTGCACACACACACACCCCCGCCCCCAGCACCCCGCCCTGCCCCTGGTGGGTTTTTTTCTGTGCATTCTGGGTAAGGGCATGAACAGAAAGAAAACAGTCATATGACCTACATATGTCAAGCAAATGACCTAAGCTTATATGTCACACTTGCAGGGCTGCCTCTGGGCCAGGAATAAAATCCAAAGCCCAAACCCATCAGGCCTTTTGCCTCTCTCGGCTTGGCCTGTTTCTCTCTTGAAACGGATTCAATAAAATTTTATTCTGCTTTCCTATGTTTTGCTGATCTGTAGTTCTTTATCGTGTGGGCGGAAAGAGCTGGGCTTTATCACAGCCTTAGTATGGTAACATAGGCACCAGACATTGAAGAGAGGATAGTTAATAAGAAGAAACAAGATTTCATTCTAGGGCCTGATGTCTCATCTTCAAACTCTTTAGCATGGTAAGTACAATGCCCTCTAGAATCTGTTTACTAAGATGATGAAGAATCAGACCCCTGTGCTGAGTTACGCAAAAGGCACTTGCCGTTCTTTTGGCACTTCTGTCCTCAGTGATAGCTAGTTAATATGAACATGACCAATGGTAGACTTGGTGTAAAGGGAGGGAATGTTTATGGAAGCTCAGGGAAAGAAAATTGTATTAAGAGGGTTGCTTTGGCAGCAGCTCTAAATTTTGGTTTGTGAGGCAGCTAGCCATTCTGCAGCAACCTCTTGTAGAGGAAGCCAGGGATTTCAAAACAAAACAAAACAAAACCCAGAACAAAACCCAAACTCTGTTTTCCTCTTTCCCTCTGATCACCTACCAGAGACCATCCATTAGCCAAATCAAAATTGAAGCTAGAGAGCAAGGTAGTTTATCGATGCAGCTCATGCTGGTTCGATACCCAACAAAAAATGCTGAACCTTCTTTTCAAAGTGCGACACAGAAACTAATGAAAGTAAGAAAGAAACATGTGCTATAAAAAATTTCAAATCAATTGCTTTCAGAGGGTCAAAGAATGACAGATTAGGGAGGCATCTGAGAAAACACTTGAGGGATATTTACATTGGGACTTATGGAGATGGGGTAGAAGAGGATTCCAAGCTGAGGGTATCTTGTGAGCTTGCGTGGAAACTAATAGTAATTTCTTTGCTAGGGTGTTGAGTATGTATAAAGGAAGGGCAATCGTGAAAGCCAAAAAGACAGGCCTGATGCATGCATGGGAGAGAGAACAGACCAGATAACACTTAAATCTAAGACGTCCCTAGTACAAAGGTTTCTCGTTACTTTGCTAGGGAAATCTATCCAAGACATCTTGTAGACTAATAAGAATATCCTGT
Organism: Craseonycteris thonglongyai; assembly: GCA_004027555.1. NCBI lineage: Eukaryota > Metazoa > Chordata > Mammalia > Chiroptera > Craseonycteridae > Craseonycteris > Craseonycteris thonglongyai. Next base: position 49,819 of record PVKE010006248.1, read on the forward strand.
CCTGCAAAATGAAATTTTATTAAAGGAAAAGGAAACCTATAGCTATTAGACATTATGTTATAGATTAATTCCTGTGTTCCAAAGTAGGCTTGGGAAGGGTCAACCACATGGGCATACCCTGGCAGCCAGCAGGTCTAGCAGCTCCTCTTGAATCTAAGGGCCCTGTGGTCTGGTCAAGCTGTCCCAGGATGCTGAAACACGACAGTATTGCTCTAAAGGCCTAGATGGCTGCCCGTAGACAGTGAGGTCCAGATTCTCGTTCTTGGGTTTGGATCTTCCCACATACCATAGTAAGGGTCAGCCTTGTGATTTCTGGGTGCATCTTCCAGTTCAGTTTTTCACAGGGCTCCACAACTTTCCATGGGTGCTTCCTGATATTTTTGGGGAAACCCATGTATTTCTTCTTAAATACACAACAATTGGTATGTTTTTGAAAGTAAATTATAAAAATATACAAAAGGGGTTCATGTCATTTGTAGGAACAGTCAGCACATATAGGAAAACAATAATAATTACTATTAAAGCTACTATAATTAATCCAGACATAATCCCTATTTATAGTCTGGTATTTATTTTTCCTGAATTTTATTCTATGCATATGTTTCACTTGTACCCTAAAACTTTTACTTTTAATAAGGCTACTAGTTCTGCCTAGAAGTCCTCCAAGAGGGAGGCCTTGCTCATACTTGAAAAACCTTTTTAGGACTGGGTTTCTTTGTCTGCCAAGAGGAAAAAAATAAAGATTCAGATAGCATCTATTATCCTTAGTATTATTATTAAACCAGTCTGTCAGCTTTCGTTATCACATGGTTGAATTCCTGCCTGCCAGCAGTTGCTTGTAATCCAGATCTTCTCCCTGAAAGCCCTGTTGGTAAAGCCTCATCTTGGACATTGTCCCTAATGTAAATATCAGTGTCCATGCCAAAGGACATTGTCCATCCAAGCATCTGGTTCTTTCCAGACCTGCCAGTGCTCACATGCCAGTGCTCTGTCACCAAGAGAGGTGGGCAAAACGGCCTGCTCCGGCCCATGTGCTCACTGAGCATTGCCGAGCAGCTCTCCCTTCATCTGCGGTGGGTCTGCAGTGACGTTAAAGAAGCGTAAGCTTCACTTTCGTTACTTGCACGGGGCTCTTTCAAAGACCTTGGAAAGGGCGACGCATCCTTTTCATGGTGAAGACTGCTCTTGCTTTCTACTTCAACTTCCTCTCCACCATGTTTTCCCTTATGTCGGGCCATAGTGGCTGAAGGAACTTTGAAGGTTTAGCAAAAGAAAAGCCAATTTAGGGGAAGCCAAGATGGTTCAGCAGGTTCAATGCTCGCTTTGCAGCCCCAGGGACTGAGGATCAAATCCCGGCCCCAGCCCATGCGGACCCATATGCTGAACTGGGGTGTGCTTCCCATGCGGGAGGCTCCCAGTTCAGCTCTCAGCCCCTGGTTTGGCCCCTGAGAGTCATGCCTCCCATGGGGGAGGCCCCCGGCTCAGTTCCTACCCAGCCCAGCAGCCCCTGGTGTGGCCCCCATCCACCAGTGTGGACCGAAACCATGTTGAAAAGTGATGATATACAACTATGAAGACTGCTCTGGGCCCTCCCCCTTCTCTCTGTCTCTGTCAAAAACAATAAAGTAAATATTTAAAACAACAAACCTTAAAAACAAAAAAGAAAAGCCAATTTACAAGTACACTTAGTTTACCTTTAGTGGGATGGGGTTAAGCGGTCCCTGGTCACTTGGAATTCTGGTTAACCTATTGGTTTATATTAAGACATTCAGATGTAGAAATGGCTTCCGAGGATATTCCTGCCAGTCACTGTATGGACATGTCATTGTCACGACATCCAGGTGCAGGACCAGAGGTGATTTGAACATAACCTACAGTATTTGGCAGTAAAAGAATGTCTAAAATGTATGGTACTGGAAGGCAGTCTATGGAAAATTCTTTCAGTCATCTGAAAAATTAAGCAACAAGTGAGGGATCGGCGTTCACTGAGGCCTTAGTCAAAACAGAATTCCTGTCCTGTGAGTAATACTCAGCTCAGCGCATGAGGGAGCTTGCTTCTTGCTGTCCCTGTGTCACCAGTGTCCACCTCCCTCCACAGACCCCTTTTGCTCTCAGGACTGTCTAGACACTTTACAGGCAAGCAGCTGCCATGTTGCCGCTCACTGGCTGGCAGTGGCAGTGACACAGTTGGGGCCAGGGGCAACAGAGAAATTCGGGTTCCTTCCTCATGAGCAAAGCTGTCCTGCCTGCTCAGAAGCTTGCCCTGCCGCAGAGGCCCTCACTTACAGGACTTCTCCTGAACCGTTTAACTTCAGGAGCTCTCAGAGGCTCCAAGTGCTTATACCCTTCACGAGAACTACGATACTTCTGTCGGCTCCTCGAGGATCATTCACCAGGATTCTTCTATTAATAACATCATCACTGTGCCTTCTACCCCATAAGTTCTGATTTCTACCAATGAAAAATTTTTAAAAGATTTATTTGTTCTTTGAGAGACAGACAGAGACAGAGAGAAGGGGGAGGGCCCAGAGCAGTCTCCATAGTTGTACGTCATTAGTTATGAGATGGTTTCATTCCACACAGGGGGATGCAGGGTAGCACAGGACAGGAGCTAAACTGGGGTCTCCTGCATAGGAGGCAAGAACCTTCACAGCCATCCCAGGGATTACTAGTTGGGCCTTGCAGTTCAGCACATGTGTTTACACGGGCCAGGACTGGAATTTGATCCCCTGACCTCCAGGGAATCAACTTGCTGAGCTATCCCAGCATCCCCCAGTGAAATATTTTTGATGCTTTCTTTTATTTATTTCTTTTAAGATTTATTTTTATTGTTTTTGAGAGAGAGATACAGAGACAGAGAGAAGGGGGAGGGCCCAGAACAGTCTCCACATTTGCACATCATTGGTTTTTCCATACAGTTTCATTCCACAGGTGGGCGGGCTGCACAGGGCAGGAACCAGGCCGGGGTCTCACCCCAGTGAGAACTGAACTGGGGGCACTCCCCAGCCCAACATATGGGTCCACACGGGCTGGGGCCAGGATTCAATCCATGGTCCCCGGGGCTGCAAAGTGAGCTCTTAACCCACTGAGCCATCCCAGCTTCCCCTTGATGCTTTCTTTAATCATGTGATACATAGAATCTCTTGCCCATTCTTTTTCCTCTCTACTTGCTAAATATATTAAATATAAGTTTGGGAGGAAATGCAGTGTTTGCAATTAAAAATGTGTCACCAACAGATTATTTGGTCAATTAATGAGAAGGAATAAATCTGATGAATACTTTGGGAAAATACAGTGTTCCCTCGCCACTTCGCGCTTCATGTTTTGCGGCTTCAGTGCTTCGCGGGTTTCCCCAAAATATTCGTCAAAAAATAAAAATGAAAAAATACAACCCTGTCGGCAGCCACATGGCGGAAAGGAGCGTTGTTTCATGTGGATGCGCGCGAGAGAAGGATCCCTGCATGTCAAACAAAGAGATGAGCTGACTCAGAGTCCATCCCACGGGCTCTCATAAAGGCGCGGGATGGGTTTCCGGGGCAACATCCACCCATGAGAAAATTCCTAGGGGCAAACCCTACTTCGCGGTTTTTCAGCTTTCGCGGATGGTTCTGGTCCCCATTAACCGCGAAAAACGAGGGATCACTGTATTTACATTTAAATTTTTTGCTGATTGGACATGAAATACTTCCATCAATGAAGATAATGTAAAACTCATAATGTCCCTCTACCATGAGTTTCATCAATTTAAAGATTATGTGTTTACCACATAATAATACATATTTGAAAGACCATTATGCAGAGAGTGACAAAAAACTGTACACATATTTTAAGAAAGGAAAAAACCATTATAGTTCTAATACTCAGTATATACCAATAACAAAAGGTGAATATGGGAACACCGGGATAGCTCAGCGGGTTGAGCGCTTGTCTTGCAGCCCACAGGGTCCAAGGATTGAATCTTGGCTCAAGCCTGTGCAGACCCATATGCTGAACTGGGTTGTGCCCCCAGTTAGGTTCTCACTGGGCAAGCTCCATGCAGGAAGCCCCTGCTCAGTTCCTGCCCTGTGCAGCCTTGTGCCCACCTGTGGAATGAAACTATGTAGAAAAACAACGATGTTCCACTATGGAGACTACTCTGGGCCCTCCCCCTTCTATCTCTGTCTCTTTCTGTCAAAAACAGTGGAAGTGAACCTTTAAAAAAAAAAGAGATGAATATGGGTCATATTTGACTTCTGCAATTATGTGCTGAAAGTGGTTACCATCAGTGTCCAGACACTTCTGATTACAGCAAACTATCGTTTGAGCAACGTTGACCAAAATGTTCATTTGTATTGTTGCACATGCCATTTCAATTTACCATGCACCTCAAACTTATCAAGAATGCGTGCAGTTGTTAGACATGTTGGAGGTTCTGTTGCATACTCATGTCTCCATTGTCTTTGTACTTCCAGAACATTCTTGAATTTCAAATACCACTTCAAAATGGTCTTTGCTCCTCAAATGACAACTGTGCTTCTGCCATTTTCTTTGCCTGTCCTGTCTATTACACTGTGATGCTAACATTCATTTGATTAATGCCATCTTTTGAGCAAACGTCATATTACACATTGTTACTGTAATTCAACTTTGAAAAGTAATATATTGGTAACATCTCTTAAAACGTGTATACATTTTTTTGGCACCCTCTTTATATTCTTATAGTTCATAAATTAAAGAAACTTGGTTGAGGTTTTCTGAAATTTAACAATTCTAAAAATTCATTACCAATAATGTGTGAAGCTGAAAGGAAATGTTTTAAAGTTTTGGTAATAATCTTTTAAATCAATCATACTAAAGGAAAGATTGAACAATCTTTCTGATCTCCATAGAGAATAAGATTATATAACTATTGTTTTGTGAAGAGATCAAGTTTATAGCTAACACATACATGGGAAAATGTAACATAGATGTGATTCAGGCAATTAATTTATAAACATACTATGTTATTTTCCAAAATTTTAATGATATTTGTAGTATATTTTAGTCCTAAAATCTTATAATATTTTGAGATTTTTTTCCTATTCCAGATAAATTTTCATTTTTGTAACTTAACTTCATATTAGTAATGTGGGAGTTTTTTTGTTTTGTTTTGTTTTTTTAAGAATGTCTCCAGATGTATATGAACTTCAAGCCCCTTAAAACTGGGTCTTCATTTATTTATTTATTTATTTAAAAAACATTTGTAGGGGAAAGCCGGGACGGCTCAGCGGGTTGAGCGCTCGCTTTGAGGCCATGAGGACCGAGGATCGAATCCCGGCTCCGGCCCAGGCAGGACCCACATGCTGAACTGGGGAGTTCCCACAGTTTGGTTCTCTAACTGTCTCTGTCTCTGTCTCTCTCTCTATCTGTCAAAAAGTAAAATAGAAATAACTATGCAC
>PVKE010006249.1:0-55233 GCA_004027555.1 Craseonycteris thonglongyai
CTTAGCCAGTCACCTGACCTTGTCCGATCTGTCTCATCATCTGCCTCTGCCTGTCTACCCTCTGTCGTCACTCCTATTGTCTCTCACTAGACTATTGCAGTGGCCTCCTGACTGGTTTTTCTACCTGCCCCTTTTGCTCTCCCCCAATCCATTCTTTTTCACAGAAGCCACAGTCAAAAATTTTAATCTGGTTAAGACACTCCCCTACTTAGCATACTCTTTTTTTTTTTTCTGTTTTCACTCAGAATATGCCTTTATTTATTTATGTATTTATTTATTGTTAAATTTATTGGGGTGACATGAATTGATACCAATTCCATTGCTTCCAGGTGTATAATTCTACATTACATCGTCTATACAAGGCATTATGTGCTCACCACCCAGTCAGCTCACTTTCCATCACCACGTGTTTGAGTCTCCTCCCTGCTCCCCCCTACTCAGCATACTTCAGTGGTCCTCACTGCACCCTGGTTAGAGGCCCAGCCCCTCATGTGCTGGCCTTGGGTCCCTCTTTAGCCTTGTGACTCAGGATCTCACGTCCTCCTCCCTCCAGCCCTGTGCACCTGCATGTGGGTCCTGAATGGACTGTGAGACGCTGTCCTCCCTGGGGCCCCAGTGGCTGTTCCCTCTTCCTCATTCAGACCCATTCCCTGTTCTCATCTGTGTGCAGCCTCCTCACAGGGAATATCCCTGACCCCAAGGAAGGATTACGTACCATAACTTTTCTGTGCTCTCGCTTGTTAGTCCTTACATGGTAATACCTATTTTGTTTGTCTCCTGGTCCTCACCCCCAGCCTAAGGGTAGTTAGCTCCACGTGCAATGTTACCACACAGTGGGCCACATTGAAAGAAGAATTATCTAGGGCCACACAGGAAATACAGTAACTAACACTAATGATAGCTGATGAGCTAAAAATGTCGCAAAATAATCTCAGAATGTTTTAAAAAGTATGAATCTCTGTTGGGCCACATTCAAAGCCGTCCTGGGCAGAATGCAGCCCGTGGGCTGCCAGTTGGACAAGCTTGGTCTAGATTGTTTAACATATGCAGTCTGTATGTTTTAATGCTTTAGAATTTAGGCTCCAAAATCAGAGGGCCTGGGTTTGCTTTCCAAGTTCACTGTTTATGGGCTATAATCACCTTGGACAAGTTACTTATTTGTTTTTAATCTCAGATCCCTCATGTGTAGGATGGGTATGATAATAGGTTTGTTGTAAGAGTTAAATGAAATCATACAGTTAACCCTTAAACAACAGGGATTTGAACAGCGCAGGTCCACTTATATATGGGTTATTTTCAATAAATATAGTAGACTCTGTTGACTGGTACCCATGGGGATTGTTAAATGATGGATAAATGTAAGTAGGTTTTCCATTAACCATAAACCAAGCAACTGGCACTCTGAAGCAACTGGAAAAAATCTCAAGCAACCAGTAAGAATGTTTAGCCAGTTAACACAGAGACTACTCAACATAGCTGACTTTGCTTTCCCCAGGTGTTACCTCTGTTGATTCCACCACTGCATTGGATCTGTGGTTGAGAATCCTTGGGTGTGGAGGGCCCATTAGTTATCCCCTGATTTTCCATCGCATGGGGGAAAGTCCCCTGCTGTTCATGAGTCAACTGTACATGGAAATCGCTTAGCACTGTCCCCAGTACACAGCAAGTGCATCCCCATTTTCTTGCCGTAGACTGGCCAGCACCATGATGGTCAGCCCCAGGTGTGAGCTCAGGGGAAGGGTGCAAGACTCGGCCTGGGTGGAAAGAGGCAGAAGCGCCTCGGGCGTGAAGGCTTGCTTCTGGAAAAACTGAAGACTCTCTGGTCTCACGCTCATGTTCCTGCCTGGACGGCAGAACTCCCCAGGGCCCTCTGCCTCTGTCCCACCAGGGCCCGAAAAGGAGCTCAGCAGGGCCCTCTGGTGCTGACTTCCTGCGATGCCCACGACACAGCCTGGCTCTGGGGCCTCCCAGGGGCTGCCCTCAAGTCCTGGGGCTTGTCCATTAGACAAGGGCAGAGTGCTGCTAGCAGGCAGGAAAACAGCCCAGCTGGAAGCGCTATACCTCCCTATGGAGGCTTTGAGGCAATTCATGCAAACGATGTATCTAGGAACTCCAGATGAGCTGTGAAGAAGGGGTTGTGGGTGAAAAACTAAGAATGCTCCTTAGTGGTGGCTTCAGGGTTCTGAACCTACAGATACTGAGTTTGGAGCCTATTCAAGCACAGCGATGTTCAGAATGCCACTTTCCTAGTAAGGGCTCACTTTTTGTCCACTGGTATAAAGGGAAGCTAGAAATTGGATTGGTCAGGGTTCTTCGTTGCAAGCAAAGGAACTCTCTGAGTTAAGTTAAAATGAAGGGGAGAAGTAACTAATGGAAAGGGCTTTGAGATAGAAAGCTGTTTAACAGAGTTGTAAGAATGGATTTAAATAATGGATAAAATCATTTAGCACAATATGTGGCATATAGAAAGTGTTAGAAATTTTTAGCGTAATTAATTAATTTATTTGTATCATCATTATTGTCAGAGTTCTATCTTAACTTTTTTTCTTGAAGCTTTGTCATGGTTTAATGTCAGTGGTGGCCTTATATTCTTTTAATTTTGGAGAATTGGACTCTGGACCACATGATCATTTATTAATTTTGGATCCAATCAGCTATTGCCAGAAGGTGCAATTATGGCCTTTAGCCTCTGGTTTTATCTGGGGCTATAGACAGGGGGACTTCTCTGAGACAGGCAAACCAAATAAAGCTAATTTACCCAAATATTTGCATTTTAGGACTATTTCCAATATTCCCTTAGAGGCAGTCAAAGAATCCTAGCTCAGTAATCTTCAGCTCACCTCTTCTATCACCTTTAATGATTGGGTTTTCTTGCCTGAATCAATTCAACATTTATTTAGTACCTATTATGTATTAGCGACTGGGGATGCAAAAATAGTGTCTGCCTCCAATGTGCTTGATGTTTCATGGAGGAGACAAATGGTAGATTAATAATTCTAATACCATGTTGTGAATGTTGCAATAGAAGCCTATAGATTAAGTACAAAAAACATACAGAAGAGAATGGAATTAGCCAAAGAGAGCAGTGAAATGGGAGCCATTATCTCCCAATTTTCCATCGCATGAGGGAAAATCTCACGATAGAGATGACATTTGATTTGGGTGTTTCAGAATGTGAAAACGTTTGCCAGGCTGACAAATGGAAAATGATATGAGCAAGCGAACAAGGACCTTCAAATCTGTCCTCTGTGACTTATGTTTTGTCATTTTGAAGTTTCCAAAGTAGGAGAGGTAACAAGATCAGATTGGAGTTTTAGAGAACTCAATGCATTGGCAACATAGAGATGGTTTGAAAAGGGATTATCAGATGCTGGGAGGACAGTTGTGAAGCTGTTAACATAGTTGTGAGAGATGATGAGGGTAGGGTCTGACCGGAGACAGTGGGGAGGGGACGGATCTGAAAAGTACATCTGGAAACAATTAGGCCTCAGTGGTGAGAGACAGGAAAGAGTTAGGACTGTTTTGAGGGGTCTTGTTGACCTGCTGGCTTGGATGGTGGTGCCATTCTCTAGAAGGGAGAAAGAGCTGGTCTTGGAGGGAGATTGATGACTTTCATTTTGACACATGATGCTGAAGTACCCATGGAACATGCAGGCGAGAAATCCATAGATCTCTAGGGATCTGGAGTCAGGGGCACATTCTGTTCGAGGATGCTTGGAAGGGGCCCGGCCCTGGAACTAGATCTCCAGGTGGAAAAGGAGACCTCAGCTGGACCCTAAACTTGTTCCTTGGGCCTGAAGCCTCTGCATCTCTTTAGGCCCAGTCCTGCGTGTTCTTGTTGGCCGCACGCCCTGGGCCCAGCATTCTGTCCTGCATGTCTCCATGGTAGCTGCTGCCTTACTACCCTATTAACTTTTTCAGTGATGGCCCCTGCTGCTTCCTTGGACTTATGAGTGTCACCTACCCACCCTTTAGAGAGGCCAGGGGACAGGTGCTAGGGCTTCCTGTTGCTGGTGGTCGATCTGGACTGTATTGCCTTTGTCTATGGAGATCCTCTTGAAAGCCGTGGTCTATCTGTGCAAAGAAGAACCTGTCACCCTCTGTAGGAGATTTCACTTAATCCCTAGAAGTCAGTCTTCATAGTGGACACTCACCTAGTCCTATCCTGAGACACCTGAGACCAATTTGACTTTAAATAAATAAATATGTAAACATGTCCAGAGCTCTCAGTAGTCAGACAGGTTGGAGCTTTGCTGCTGCCTTGTAAAGAAGAGAAGGTAGACTTTAGAACTGCAACTTCTCTCCCTTTTTAGAATGCATAGGTGGGAAGTCTCAATAAATCATACACATTGGTATTGTCCCCAAGTGGCACCAAGTAGACTGGGTTCCAAGTATGACTTCCTATGGAGGTAGTGTTTTAAAAAATGACATCAGCAAAGTATTGGATTTGTAAGTTGAGGAGCTCATATCTACAGTTATTTTGGGTTTGGGGGAGGAAAAATCCTATTATCCCTCTCCTGCCCCCCAGTAGCACATGTACTCAGGCACTGTTCCCTCAAATTTCTTTCAGCTTTAAACCTAGAGTGGAATCTGGAGGGGGCTGGCCAGGTTTTATCTTATCTGTCGTGGACACACCTGGGTCACCTTTACCTTTTCTTCTCACATGACTGAGTGCTTCTGAGTGAAGTCCTAATCCTTTTTCCTCTCAGGCAGTTAACGTACTTCTAGAAGACTAAGCTCTAGATTGGGAGACAGGAGAGTTCAAATTCTAGTCCTCGTTTAGCCACCACTAAGGTTTGGGTGACTTTGGGCAAGTTCTTTGACCTCCCTGAGTCCTGGTTTCCCCATCTATACAGTAAGGAAGGTAATTGAAACACCTAGAGAAGATATTTCACCTCTCAGATAGGGCACCATTTCCATTCAGCCCACCCTCCCCTTCCCTCTCCATATTTCCCAGGGAACCCCACATCTCAGTCTCTCATAGTATGCCAGAGGTCTCACCCCTACCCCCCAATTCACCTCCCTACATCTTATGGCCCAGGGTTAGGGTTGTGATCCAAGAGCACTCATGGCATGAGCTGGCTCTGTGGTCAGACTTAAAGAACTTGAACTGGAGTCATCTCTTTTTTTTGGTCGGGGTGGGTGGAGGGTTGAACAAAGAAACCCCAAATAATTTTTCTAGTTAACAGTAAGGGTAGAAAAGTAGAAGAGATTCCAGACCTCATAAGGCTTGACTAAACTTGTCCATCCTTGGGTGTTCTCCAAGACTTAATGATACCTTCATACAATAATCTTGCTTTACCTAGACACAGACTCTTGAGTGGGCTACAGGTGTGGGAAGATGAGGCTTTTCTCCAGAATTTCTAACACATATTTAGTGGGAGAAACAGAAAAGGAACCTACCCACCTTTAGCCTCTCTGCACTTCAAGACAATCTTCAGCTAATAGATTAGAGGGAGAAGGAGTTAGTCTCGTATCTGCTCCTGAGTTGGCCACACTGAAGTTGTCTTCTATATGGTATGCTCAGAGAAATCGGAGTTCAGATCCCAGAACTGCCACTTACTAGCTGTGCGATCTTGAACAGATTACTTAACCTCTCTGGAGCTCAGTTACCAGGTCTGAAAGATGGGAATAATAATCATCTCATCGTGTTGTACGTATAGGATTGTGAGAATTATGTAAGCACTGGACTTAACTCCTGGATTTTAAATATGAAAATATGCCTAAGGGAAAGGTCATTCTTCCTCATCTCTCTCCTGCCTCAGTGCTGGTTTTGCAGTTCTAATCAATCAAACGATTTAGAATGGAGACGGAGGAACAGTGGGGCAAAGGCCTGCCTAGATCATCACGTAATATCTATGACAGGGACGGACACCATTTTCTTTCTTCGGCTCCTGGACTGTTTTTGTATTCTTCAGTTTGTGTTGCCTATGTGTGTGCATGTGTATGCATTAGTATGTGTGTATGTATTCATATGTGTATGTGTTGATTTCAGCTTCTCTAAAATAGCCACCAGCTTTTAATTTCACTTTTGCTCAAGGGAGGAGAAACATCCAAAGAGTCAGGTAGGGAACTTCCAAGTGAGGAAGGCTGGTTCAGGTGTGATAAATTCCTGGCCCTGACAGTTTTTAGTTTTTTGTGTCTTGAGGGGGGAAAAAAAAATGCTAGGATAGCGAACAAAATTCACACTAACCTGAAATTACCTCAGTGTTTTTTTTTTTAAAAAGAGGGGCAGCTGTGTGTGTGTGTGGGGGGGGGAGGAGCAGAGTGGAACCAGAAGATCTATTTCAAGATGATTTAACAGGTGAGAGGGAGTTACTCCGATTGTTTTATGTCTCAGTCTATTAGGTCCTGTGCAATGCGACAGATCCATTCTAATTTATACAGTTGTTCAGCAAAACTTTTGTGGGTTTTTAAATTGACTGTAATGTTTAGCAATTGGAATATAAATTTATTCAAGTCTCTTATTTGGTCGCCTCAATGGTGCATTACAAAGTATTTTATAGTGTCTGATCTGTTTCAGTTTTACAACCAGCTTCTGTGGTTCTGCACTTTTTCCAACCAGTACTGAAAGGGGGAATCACTGTTCCTGCCTCCTGTTGGTTCTCAAGGCTGCTCTCAGGGGGCTTTCTAGGTGAACTTAGGATGTCAAGAGTCCTCTTTTTTGTATGTTTTCCTTTTCTAGGATTCCCACCAATTCTCTGTGGTCTAAGGCAACAGAGGCTAATTTGACGTAATCCCGATTGAGACTTTGCCTGCCTCGTCCCAGCTCCGATAAATTATACCAAATCCTCTAGCTTCTTTCTTCCTTTATTACCAAACTTCTTGACAGAGCAGAATATTATAGCCTCCACTTTCATACCAGCTGCTTTTCCCTTTGTGTTCTGGCTTCTACAGACACCTCACTATGGGAACGACTTTCTCGAAGGTCCACCATGGCCTCTGGCTGTCAAATGTAAGTGCCTCTGTTTTCTCAGTGTCTGCAGTATTTGAATACACTTCTTTCTCGATATCATTTCTCCCTTGATCAACCTGACATAACTGTTTTATCTCCTGCTTTCACTCAACCTTCTCCAGATCTCTGGTCTTCCCATGCATATCTGGGAACAGATAATCATCCAAATTGCACACAGTGGCGTGTACAGAATACATCTGTGAAACCCCTGTACATTGTAGCTCTACTTACTTCCTCCTCTGAATGCCTGTGTATACATTTTCATGCTATTTACCATGTTTTACTTTATATTAATGAGGGTAGGTACTAGCTGATCTCTCCTTTCCACACAGGTAGAGAATCTTGGAGGGCAGGAACTGTGATTGATAGGCTAATTTGACGTAAGATAGAGCTTTGAAATTTCCATGGTGCCTGGTACATAATAGATGCTTGAAAGTTAATCCCAAAGTGTTTTTTGAGATGAGAGAAATAAGGAGAAAAGGTAAGAGTGGTGTGGGCCAAGGCTGGAGAGATAGGAAAGGGTGAGATGAAAAAGGGAAGTTTATAGTTCATGGTTCTGAATTTTACCCAAAGAAGTATAATCCACACAGGATTTCAAATGTGAGAAATGAAATGGTAAAGTTGGCATTTAACACCCCCCCCCCCACCTTTTTTTTTCCTGGATGAAATATAAATAGGTAGAATGGAAAGGGGCTGACAAAAGATGATGGTAGCTTAATTAATGAGTGCAGTGAAGAAATAAGGGGAAGAGATGTAAAAAATCTAGTGGGTAGAATGGACAAGAATCACAATTGATTGAGAGGTAAGGGAAAGGATAAGAATGCTTGCCAATTTCTGACTTAACTACCTGGCTGCAAATTTCATAGTGAGAGACTGCTGAAGAATCAGGTTCAGTTATGTGAATGGCAGGTGGGCAGGGGAAGAAGTAATCCCATTTGGAACATGTTGAGCTTGAGGAGTCTATGAGACATCCGGGTGGAAATGAGTGTGGATGCCAAACTGAAACATTATGAACATCGATGTGGCCACTGGCTCCTAGGGAGGAGACTGAGTTATCCAACCTCTGACCCGCAGGCTGCATGCAGGCCAGGAGGGCTTTGATGTGGCCCAACAGAAATTCGTAAACTTTCTTAATACATTATCAGATACTTTTGTGATTTTATTTTATTTTTTTTAGCTCATCAGCTATCATTGATGTGAGTGTATTTTATGTGTGGCCCAAGACAATTCTTCCAGTGTGACCCAGGGAAGCCAAAAGATTGGATAACCCTGGAGTAGACAGAGCACCGAAGAAGGGAGTAGAGTAAGAAATAACGAGGGCCTGAAACAGCCTGGAAGATTCCTGCATCTACAGGCTGGGGAGACAAAGCAGAATCAGCCATGAGCACTGAGGACTAGTTTGGTGTTATTGGACTTGAGGGATGCAGGGTTTCTAAGAGGCCACCTGAGTCACAAGTTGTGAAGCAGCTGAATGAGAAGAGAACTGAGAAGCGCTCACCGTGGTTGGTGCCACCTGCTAGTGGCGTCCAACTGCGGGGGGGCTGAGCAGTAAGTAAGTGGACAGGGAAGAAATGGGGACTTTGCGTTGTAGAAAGTTCCATTAAGAAGTTCTGCTGCAAAGGAGGAGATGTAGGAGAATTCCCGGTACATTAAGGGTGTGGGGGAGGTTTTGTTTTGTTTACTAATATTTGTTTTTAAGGTAGAAGAGACAGCATATTTCATGTGGGAATGGGAGAGGCCAGCGAAGAGGGGGAAGATGAAGATTCACAAGTCAGGCTGAGGGTTGCCTTTATGCCTGAGGAGGGAAGGCTCTTTATTTACAATAGGAAAGAAGGAGGGGACAATGGGTACAGGGCCCGAAATTTGTGACAGTAGTAAGGCAAGGCATCCTTTAGAAAGATTTTACTTTCTCTGTAGCTTTGTCATGCAGCTAAAACTCTATTATTAACACAACAATAACCACAACTTAGCAGCTACCAGTAATGACTGTTACCTCCAAAGTATGCTCAGTATTTTCAGTCAGTAACTCATTTCATTCTCACAACAGATCTGTTGGGTAGGTTCTGTTTTATAGATGAGGAAATTGGGTTTCATAGAGGTTAAGTGACTTAACTGAGGTCACAGTGGGTAAGTAATAGAGCCAGGACTTGAATCCTGATTCCCAACCCTCTGCTATTTCTATCCTACAGCTAGCTATTGTACGGCTATTATCATTACAATGACATTACAGGCATACACTTTTATGTTTTTAATTCCACTGTATACTCCATGCTGGTGGGAAGATTTGTAGTGTACCAGAGAGGGCCTTACTCTTCAAGTCCTATGGTTAATTGAACTGCATGCAGAGTTACAATTCTAAGAACATTGGAAATGAGTGGAGCCGATCAGAGGGAAGCCTCTTTTTAAAGATTGTGTTCTGAGATGCAATAAGCAGGTGACATATTCTAGCATGAAAATTTCTTATCTGCTTCCTGTCTGAACAGGACAGCAGTGGAACAGTTAATGAAGCTTGCAGCATTAGGTTTCTTCCTCACAAAGGGCTATTGCGATTTCTGTTTTGATTGTTCAATGCACACTCTGCCCCCTTGTGGCCAAGTTCTCCCACGACCTGAGGGGTATCCACCCAAACCCCTATAGGCCCATAGTAGGGGAGCTAGCTGCCTTGTACTCCGCAGTCTCTCTGTCCAACGTGCTCTCTTGCATGAATTTCTGCATTCTTTTCATTCAGTAGTTTCTCTCTCTATGCCCTACAACAGTGGTATTCAACCCTTTGGCTTCCCTGGGCCACACACAAAATACACCAACAGTAGCTGATGAGCTAAAAAAAAAAAAAAATACGGTTGTAAGAAAAATCTCATAGTATTTTAAGAAAAATCTCATAGTATTTTTTTTAAGACTTTGTGTTGGGCCACATTCCAAGCTGCCCTGGACTGCACTTGAACATGCCTGCCCTACCACATTGTGCTGACCTGTGGCACATCCAGCTGATCCAAACTCCAGTGCCATTGCATAGCTGTAGCACCTTGAATAAGGTTGTCACTGAGGGCCTGAGCCCGGCCTGAGCATGGGCTTAGGGGGTGGAAAGACCTGGAGTTCAGACCCAGGGCAGGAACCCACTTGCTACACTCTTTGCTTCTTCCCCTGTGACATGGGGAGAGCATTGTCTATCTCAGGATTAAAAGGGCAAATGTATGTAAATGGCCCAGCATGACATGGTTGTTCAATAAATGCTGGTTCTCATTTTTCTGTGACCTAACTCCCTGATTTCTGGGAAGATCTTCCAAGAAGTGACCGCTGTCTCTCTAATGACAGTTTAGCAGCATCATTCTCCTGTAAAGGTCCGCTTTTTTGTTTGTTTCTTTGTTTTGCTTTTGTTGTTGTTATTTTAGTTATTTGTTTATTTTTGTCCATATCCCCATGGAACAGTAAGCTTTTGTGAGGATAGAGATCTTGTTTGTATTCCCACTGCTCAACATATAACATTCATTCAGTAAATCTTTGTTGAATGAACACAAATAGCATGTGTGGGTGCTGATGCCAAGCATCTCAGGCTGTGTCGCAGGCACCCTGCATGTTAAGACTCCTGCTCTAGAAGGTCCACTAATCACGCTACAAATAGAATTTAAGATGAGCTTCACCTTTGCTCTTTATAATTTGCTTCATATGTGGCAACTTTTGACCTTCGTTGGAAAACAGAGCGGCTGGCCCGCTGCCAGACCGTGACAAGGCATCGCATCGTATGTGTGTTTATGGAACGGGCTCTGACTTAAAGCGCGAGGCTTTTCTGAAGGGCTTGGGCTTGGTTCCTAGCTCAGGGGATTATTACAGACAAGACATTTAGCATCTCATGGCTGACGGTGTACCAGACAACTTTCCAAACCAACAGTGTTTTTTATATTCAAAAGATTTTATAGGTTATTTATTTTTGCATTAAAAATGGCCTCTCTTGCGGATGCCGGGATAGCTCAGAAGGTTGAACATTTGCCTTGCAACCCCAAGGTCCGGGGATCAAGTCCCGGTCCAGCTCATGCAGACCCATATGCTAAACTGTGGCATAGCTGGTGACCACTGAGATGGCTCCCTGGCGAAGGTTCTCGCCTCCCATGTGGGAGGCCCCCGGTTTGGTTCCCACCCTGTGCTGCCCACATGCACCTGTGTGCAATGAAAAACCATGTCACAACTAATGCTGTACAACTACGGAGACTGCACTGGGCCCTCCCCACTCCTCTCTTTCTCTCTGTCTCTCATGTTCTTGCAAACAATAAAATAAATCTGAAAAGAAGAAATGGCCCCTCTCCTTACTACTTCCTTGACCCAATGTCTTAAAGGTTTCAAATGAGCTTATGAAGTGAATATGCCTCACTAGACCCAGGAAAGCTGCTCCTATAATGTCCCTGTTTCTTTTGACCTTCCTGGATGTCAGTTGTACGAATGCGGGGCGGGGGAGGGGCGCGACTTCAGGCTTTGCTCTGGGCTGGAGTCACCAGCGTGCTCCTACAGAACTTTATCCTGAAAGAAAACCACTTACAAGACCCCAGTCTGAGGCAGATGCCTCAATCACAGCAACATTTTCATGGCTCCTGCTTCAAGTGACTATTCGAATGTTTAAGTTTCAGAAACTCTTAATTTGGAATAAAATTCTCATAAATTAAAACAAGAGGCCAGTCTGGTCACAATATTTGGGTGAGGAGGGAGGGTAAAGTCAAGTGCTCACTTTTTGCTCTGGGGAGTTTTAACAACCACAGATATAATCTATTGAGCATGTATTATATGCCAGGCATTGTGCTAATCCAATCACAGACCATATATCTACAGGCACTCCTTGCTTAACGACCCAGGTCCTATGACTATCTCATTAAACCAATTGGTCAATAAGCGAGGAGCTTAAAGGCAGATGTCTTGTGAATGTCATGATGCCACAGGGTATGTATTTTTTTCAGTAGATACCACCTGACACCACCTTATACAGGAAATAGGTAGTCTTGCATGATTGTTGTGAACACTTCACGTAGTGAATACTAACCAACTTTGGAATCAAGACAGGCTGATAAGGGCAAGTCCCCAAACTCCCACAGACTGAGAAAGGGGATTTCCCATGCTGGAGACATGGTTGGAAGTCTGAGTGGCCTTTAAACAGATAGGTCATTAATTGCTGAGTGGCCATAGTGTGATCCTCACAATGCCAGCTGTGAGGTGAGTACACAGCTTCCATGTTACAAAGGAGACACAGAGGCTAACAGTGGATGAGTGACTTGATCATGATCACAGTCAGTAAGTAGCAGAACTAGGATTCGAACCCAGGCCCAACTGACCCACGTTCTTAAAAACTGGATGATGCGCAAGGATAGCTACCGGTACCTTTTAATTACTAGCTTGGGAGATGTTAATGCTGGGATAGTCACAGCGCTCTGGAACCCATGGAAACTGCTGCTGATCTTCGTAATGAAGTCAATACCTCCTTTGATTTGGAATTGTTAGGCCTAGATTTCTCCCTGCCCAAAGTCAGATTTAGTCTTGGTCTGAAGATTTATTAATAGTTATATATTTACAGAAATTCCGTTGACTTTTCTATTGTCTTTTGGTGGCTCCGATGTGTTTCTTTCTCTCCTTTTATTTATTTTTTTCCTCCCCCGCCCCCTCCTTATTGTCTTTCCATCTTACTGGGTGGTTTGACATGCTTTATTCCTTAGTTCAAAGGGCTTCTCCTCTTAGAAAGTCAGTATATTAGGGACTAGCAAGTGCTCTAGGCAGACCCTGGGACGGGATAGCAGAAAGCCTGGGGGTGATTGAAGTGATTGATGGCTGTACAGCATCGAACAAGGTGGGAGTGACACAGAGAAAGCACCAGAGACAAGAGGTGGTAGAGGGGCAGGTGCATGGAAAAGGGCCAGGAATGGGTGCAGAGACAAAATAATTTTTTTGTGCATGAAAATATCACGACTCCTGTTCATCTCAAACATATTTCCTATTGAAGAAATAATGTTGAGAAGTTAAATCTTTCATTGCTAGAGTGTGAGGTAAGGGCAAGAAGCTTGTTGATCCAGGCTGTGGGAGGTTTGGTAAAGTCACAGAGCAGAGGAGATAAGCGGTTGGTTTTCCTTTGAAAAAAGAGGAGGCATCAATTGGATGGTTTGCGGTGCTTTGCTGGCTGACCCTCCTGTGATGGTCCCCTGGGGCAAAAACTTCTCTTTGGGATGCTTTCAACAGAAAATCTCCCCGTGTGAGGTGACCTGCTCTAGGGTAACTTCACGTAATCTGTGGGGAATTTGAGTTGATTGTGAGATTTCTACATTATACTCGCTTAATCTTTTTCCCCAGAGAAAGAGCAGTAAATGGTTAAGAAGTTGCTAGAGTACAGGGGTATAATCTTTCACTTACTTCCTTTCCCCAAACTCCAGAGCAGTAATAATAAAATCTGGGAACAAGACTGATGGGGGAGAGAGATTTGTTTCTGAAAGATTTTTCTCCAGCAAGAACAGAAAATATCCTATATAATGGAACCAACATACGTAAACCAAACCTTGTCAAAGGATAAGAAGAGAGATCCTATGGTAGGCAGAATTCTAAAATGAGTCTCAAAAACCACGCCCGTGTGTAATCCCCTCCCCTTGAGTGTGGGTAGAGCTGGTGACTTGCTTTTAACCAGTGGCATTTGGCAAAGGTTATGGGCTAGTATGCCCACAATTACGTTGCCTGCCGAGGCAAAGATGAAGACATTTGGCAGGTGCAAAATCCCTGGTCAGTTGACTTTAATTAAAACGGAGCTATCCTAAGTGGGCTGGACCCAATCATGTGAGCTCTCAAAGGAGGGTCTAGAGATCAGAGATGAAAATAGTCAGAGCGTGCTACTGGCCTTGAAAAAGCAAAGTCATGTTATAGGGAGGGCCACATGGCAGAAATCTGTAGTGGCCTCTAGGAGCTCAAGTCCTCAGTCCTACAACTGCAAGGAACTGAACTCTGCCAGCAACCAGTGACCCTGGACAGAGGCCCCACACTTGGTCTCCTGATGCATGGAAATTATGAGATGATAAATCTGTACTACTTTAAGCTGCTACATTTGTAGAATTTGTTAGGCAGCAATAGGAAATGACATAGATCCTGTGTTTTTCAAATACATCTCAACAGATCTTCAAGATGACATCTACGTCAAGACTTTACTGTCGCTAACCTAAATTGGAACCACAATTGCTCTCTTCCTCAAACACTACCTGCCATGACCCTGTGGGAACCACCTCTTAGGAAGCTCTGTCATTAAGGGGTTCCTGTGAGCTTGCTTCTGGGGGCTGCAGCAAGATAAATAAAACAAAGAGATGTTTTTCTCCTGGTATCATTCTGTGAGATTATGATCTGCAAATTCCCACATACATTGAACAAAACCCATGGGTTTTGAGCTCTCCCAGCAGTGTTTGGTGAGGGACGGGAGAAGGCATTTCGGGGACCTCTGGCTCCTTCTTGTATGGAAATCACCCAACAGCTTGCAAATAACTTCTCAGGGCTGCAATTCCTTCCTCCCAGCCTTCCCAGACATTCTCTGGGAGTTAAAAAGCCTCTCCTATTTTGCTGCTTATGAGCCCATGGTTGTTAGCATCTTCAGGTGTTTGGAAAATATGATTTTTGTACTTGAAACAGAATTTTAACTTCTAAAGGATGTTGGAAGTGTAAGACCTGGCACTGAGCTGGCTGTGTATTTCATTGCACCGGACTGGGTCATAGTGTAGATGTGTCTACAGTGCGAGTCTTCCCAGTAAATATGGCAGCCTCACTACTCTTCTTGCCAACAGCAGGCTCAGCACAGGGCACTTAGTTGTTTTTCAACGACTAACACCTCTTTTACAGAGAAAGAAAATCGAGGGACCCTCCAGTAGGGGATTCAAGCTCTAACCCAAGGTTACGCAGCTTGTTAGGGACAGAGCAGGTTCCGGAACTCCAGGCTTTCGAATTCCTATGGCTTTCCACTTCCCCTCCCAGTCACCGCACCAGGCCTACTGTGCCCACAAGGCGGGAGCAGAGGGCCAGTCGATCAGTCTCATCCTCCAAATTCTACCCGGTTCCTGTCTCCTCTGGCCTCCTTCGGCAGCTCTTCACTCTGTTTCTGTGTGTGCACACTCTTCCCGCTGGCCTCTCTGTCCCGTTCCCTCCAGTGCAGTTTTCAGCTTCACGCTTCATGAATTTTATTCACAATTGATAAAGAAACCTGTTATCAGGGTTTGGTATTCTTACCATACATCGTCATCTGTCATCCACCATTTCAGGCAGGAGCCTGGTTCACGCAACGTATCCCACTCATCTTTCTTTCTGAGTCAGCGACTGAGACGCTCTCGAAGTGTAAATCCAGGAATTCAGTTTTTGCTCAATAACAGAATGTTGAAAGATAAAAATCATATTTAGACATTATTATATTTGAGATTAGTGCCGGGGGAGAAAAAAAGTCATTACCTTGTTAGGCTCTCTGTACTTATTAGAAGCGACAAAGTATTTTGTTTTTCCATTCAAATGTGATGGATCTGACAGAAAAGTGGCTTTTCGTTAAGGCGTGTTTTCAAAACGCTAGTGGCTTCTGGCCGTCTTTGCCAGGGTGGTGGGAGACATTTGACCGGAGTGCAGCTTTGGGTTGGCAGATAAGATACATATAAAAGAATAATTTGAGGGAGAAGCTAAGTGACACTGTATGTTTAATTGGGGGCCCCATTTCCAGCTCACCGCCACAGTCTTTAAGAGTAGCAAATGTTGTTTTGATAGATTCTTGAGTTGGAGAGGTTTATAGTCAAGGAATTTTAATTGAAGGGTTAGCAACTGGGATTCTAAATCACAGTGATAGTTCTTAACCCTTGAACAAAATGGCAGTGAACTCTGCATTGCTTTCCAACCCTTGACGCATAGAAGTACTGAGAGAGAATGGCAATCTTTACAGTAGCCTGGGGGAAAACTGGCGGTCCGAGCTGGTGGTCATCCACAGCACACAGCGCTGAGAAGTGACTGGAGACCTCCAGCTTGTCTAGGTCTCACCTATTCTAAGCTTTTCCTGGGTCCCATTCATCAATACAGAAGAAAGGTCTTTTAAATGGCATGCCCTGTTTCCTAGAGGAACTTCAGAGAGCTGATGTCTTATGTGTAAGTCTGCTCTTCAGGCCTCAAGAAGGTTCTTCTCTGTTTGGTAGAATCCAAATTAAAACAGGGGTGAAGATAGTACCCCTTCTATCTACTTAAATTTGTAGAGCTCATCGTGGAAGTAGTTTGATGTTCATGTAGAGGCAGCTGAACACAGTTAAATATCACAGGGTTCTACAAACAACTGATGACTGTAGCAGAAAATCAGGGTTGGGGAAGCTGGGATGGCTCAGTGGGTTAAGCGTTCACTTTGTAGCCCCTGGGACCGAGGATTGAATCCTGGCCCCGGCCCGTGCAAACTCATATGCTGAACCGGGGTGTGCTTCCCACGCGGGAGACCCCCACTAGTTTGTTTCTTGCCCCCTCTCCCCCAATTCAGCCTGCTTTCCATACGGGAGGCCCCCAGACCGGTTCCAGCCCTGTGTGGCCCCCACTCACCTGTGTGGAATAAAACCATGTTGAAAAACTGATGAGGTACAACTATGGAGACTGCTCTGGGCCCTCCCCCTTCTCTCTGTCAAGCACAATAAAATCACTCTTAAAAAAAAAAAAAAGAAGAAAAGAAAATCAGGGTTGAGAGAGGTATATATATTATTACTTTGACATATATTGCAGTTAACATTTATTGAGAACTTATGAGCCAGGACCTTGTGAAACACTTTGCATGTTTTATATCTTCTGATGCTCACAACAACCTGGTGGACTAATTAATACCTGTCCCTCCCCTACTTTACAAAGGAGGAAACTGAGGCTTTGAGAAGTTAAGTCACTAAGCTGGTAAACGGGACAGTGAAGTCTATAACCTCTAATCAGGCTCCAAAGCCAGTGCTCAGGATGGCTTGCTCCTGGAACACTGAGTGAGGAATGCTGGACCTGCTTCTAGTGGGAATCTTATTCACAACGCATGAACATGATTTTCTTTGATAATAAACCTGAAGACTTCCTCTTCTTATGTCTGTTCCTCACTTTTCCTGCCTTGGGCAAGTTACTTAACCTTTGTACCTTAATACTTATACCATAGAGACAATGATGCCATGTTTGTCAGAAGGCAGGAGCCTTTCATCCTGCGAGATACACAATGATTTCAGAACATTTGTTTTAACGTTTTAGTGTTGAATTGTGAGTCTGAAATATAATAAAGGAGAGTTAGTATTTACTTACTATAATTCATGGCCAAGAGGCATTGTGTTTATTGGATTTTTTCAGTCCAGTAACAGTCTCTAATCATTAAAAGAACATAATATGTGACTAGGGACTGCCCTGAGATTACACCAAGAGGAATGTTATCTTGGGAGAAAATTTCTTGGAATTCTTCGGTAGGGCCTGGCTAGATGGAATAGAGCACTGATGTGCCCACTCAGAGGGAAGCAAGACTCAGGCCTCCTTTTCTCCAGTAGGAAAGAGGGTAGGAGCGATCTGGGTCTCTGCAGTCACTTCTCCCATCTGAGTTTGAAGCCCAACCATTTACAAGTGGTTGACCTTGGGCAATGTATTTAATTTCTTTCTTTTCTTTTCTTTTTTTTTTTTTAGATTTATTTTATTGTTTTGACAGAGAGACAGAGACAGAGAGAGATGGAGAGAAGGGTGGAGGGTCCAGAACAGTCTTCATAGTTTATGTCATCAGTTTTCGACATGATTTTATTCCACACAGGTGGGCGGGAGCTGTGCAGGGCAGGAACAGAGGCAGGGGCCTCCCACATGGGAGGCACGCCCCCTCTAGCCAGGGGCTAAACCAGGGGCCTCCTCCATGGGAAACTCTCTCTGGCATGAACTGAACTGGGGCCTCCCACATAGGAAGCACACCCCAGTTCAGCATAGGGGTCCGCCCCAGGCCAGGACGGGATCAGGACTCAGTCCTCAGACCCTGGGGCTATAAGGTGAGCGCTTAACCTGCTGAGCTGTCGCAGCATTCCCAATTTATTTCGTTTCTTGATGCTTCAGTTTTCTCATCTATGAAGTTGGAATAATGAGACTATTAGCCTTTGAGTGTTGTTAAGAAGCTTCTATAAGGTAGCACAAATGCAGCTCTTACCTTGCACTTATTAATAGTTTAAAACAGAGGTGGGAGATATTCTAAACCTGAGGGTTTATAGTGAGAATGAGAAGTGTCTTCGGGGAGAATAATAATGAGAACCTATTATGTTGTATAGTGGATCTTCTCATTGGTCTCTTGAATAATCTTATTTCTTTTTTGAAATAAAAAACAGAAAAGAAAAAACAATTATCTATATTTTCACCACTCAAAATCAATCACTGTTAATATTTTGGCATATTTGCTTCCAGTTATTTTGGAAAGGCAAAAAAGCGGGCAGCTAGGGGAAAGAATATTATATTCCTATTTAAAAAATGTTATGGGCTCATTATAAAGAATTGGATAAGGCAGAAAAAAACTTCAATAACTTCAAATTCCACTATCTTGGTATACTATTCTTAAGAGGAAGGAAACTCCTGATGTGTGTATGTGTGTAGCAGGAGCAGGTAAATAAGACAGGTAAAATGTTTATAAATTTGAAGTTAGATGATAGGCATATGGGAGTTTACTTTTGGGATTATTTGAAAATTTCCAAAAGATGATAAAAAAAAGAAAAACTTTAAAAAATGGAATCATAATATATGTACTCTTTTCAATGAAAACTTAGTTCAAGTTTACTGAATTTAATAGAAGAGAGCTATGCAAGTAAAACTAAGGAAACATTGAAATTTGAATAAATTTTTCACCACAAGAGACACTGTATTCTGAAAGATGCCTCTAGGGTTTAAAAATGATTAAGACAAACATTCAGTTGTTTGAAGTCATAGTTTTTAAGTAGGATTCCATCGTAGACAATATCTACCTTTAAAAGAAGAGGCTATAAACACTCCCATCTTTCTCTTTATCCCTTCTTCTATACCTCTCAATTTAATAGTTATGCTATAGTATTTCTTATTGTATAGGTTTATAACATTCACACTATCTTCAGTACCAATAATTTCTATAATGGTATTAAATCAATTTGGAATGAAGTCATTGTTTACCACTTAACCTTCTTAACATGACTTCTTTATCCTTGAGTTAATTATGTCGCTGCATCTCTTAATTGGTTGGATTTCACAATCATAAAGTTTTTCAAAAAGCTGCTCTGTGTTCTTTCAGTTCTTTCATATGTCAGAATATCTTCCCTTTGTACCCAGATGAAGTACTGGCTGGGTATTTCTGAGTTACTAATTCTTTCGATCAGAACGCTGTACATTGCTTCATTGTTCTCTGGCACTGAAGTTTGAAGCCAACTGATTTTTACTTTCCTTTTGAAAGTAATTTTGATTTGGCTGTCTGGATGCTGAATAAGCTGAATAATTAGTTATTTTTAATCCTTGGAGTTCAATAATGTAAGAAGGATTTATCTCACTTTGAACTTTCTGCATCACATATTCCCACAACATGATACTGTAGCTTTAGTTGTTTTGGGTTTTTTTTTTTGTTTTTATTTCAGGAGAATCTTCTTATATGTCTGAGCACATTTTTTGTTTCATTGGGGGAGGAGGGATATATGGCAGGAACCCTGATTATCCTTATGTTGAATTGCTTTCTTATGTCTTCTATATTTATTAGCTTTTCATCAATTTCTTTATATTCGTATTTTCTTCTGCATTTACTGTATTTATCTCTAGTTGTTCCTATGTGTTATTAATGAATTTTCAGAATACTTATTTTGTTCCTTTTGTAATTTTTATATTGATTTAAATACAATGTTGCTTCAGCTCTTAGTTTTCTTTATCTACTTTTACACCCCAATCTGTTATTTGGTCCTTGAATTCTTGATTGTAAAAATCCCTATTTAGTTGCTTTATGGTACAAGTCACTGTTTGTTTGTTTTGCTGTACTTGTGAGCATAGTTTCTATACTGACCTATTTTTATTTGCTTTTTTACATTTTGTTCATATTTGAGGAGCTTTGTCTGGATTTTCTATTTGCTCTGTTATAGTTCAGATGACATTTTAACTTTCTTCCCACAGTATCCCACAGAAAAGACCGATTTGTCTTCTCTAAGCTATAGCATGAGATGGAGCTTCTACTTTTCTGTAATGTGAGAAAATGTAGAATCTTGGGTTTAGGTGTGGGGTGGGGTAAAGGATGAGAGTTCATTTACAAGTTAAGCTGTGATTGTTAGACTACCTGGGCCCTCTTCTGAGGTTTTATGTGTTCTCTAGCAGGTTCACTTCACATCACTGGAGGTGTGTTTAACAGCTTTTCAATAACATATATATTGCCCTGGATCACTCACTTTGGCTCAGGTCGACCCTGTCATTCATTTCTCCATTTCTTACATTTTTTCAGCAATAATTTCTGTCAGGAGAGGAAAAAGTTCATGTTAACCACTCAGTTTGCTTCTCTCCAGATCTGGGAAAATTAGTAAGAATTCTCAATACCTTGTTAAAATGAACAGTTTACATTCTTGGGGGAAAGGATGAGAGTTTGCTCAGAAATGGATTTGTGTGGAGCCTCTTTTTTCCCCAGAATGTCCTGTGTTAAAGCTTGTGGAGCTAGATTATGACCCTTTTTGTATTTGGCCACTGTCATGAATTATTATTATTATTATTTCGCCTTTTATTATTATTATTTTTTTCTTATTCTGTTAGGTATCAAGGGACAAAAATCCAGTCAGGGCTTTCAGTCTCCCATCTTAATATGATCCCAACTAATTCCTGAGTAATTTCACAGGGCTCACTATTAGTTTGGTTTGAATAGAATTTCATCTTCAGACAGCTAAAGGTAAAGAGAGGGTAACAAGACCCCAGGGTTACAGTGAGGCAGTGTGTGAATCCATAGGCCTAAAATGCTCATTATTTATAATTATTTCAACCCATGATTATTGAACCATGCCTATTTGAAAGTCAGAACAAAATGTGCTGAGAAAATAGCAATTTCTAATGAACAAATAAACAATATTTTTATTTGATAATTTAAGAAATTTTTTGTTTGATTCAAGACTTCCAAACTGATTTATCTAAAATAAAAATTGACATGATTAGTAGAGATTTAGGAACATCAAAGTCACACCAGAAATCCGTTTTTGGACCTGCCTTTCACTCAGGTTTGTATCTTCCATAAGACAATGTCAAGGTGGCTGGTTTGGGGAGGCTGTAGTAACTCTCCAAGAATGAAGAAGCGAGGGAGGTAGCATTACACTGTGTGGTCAATGCTAGTGTGGCTGAGGAGACGTGTGGTCACCTAGAAGAGGCTGATGGGTATCAAGGCTTGCAAGATGTAACCTTGTATGCATGTATAAGTAATTAACACATATAAAGAAATAATGCGGCCAAAGCAGAGGGCTTGGTCAGCTGTGGGAAGCATAGAAAAAAGACAGTCACCAAGGACCCCACATCAGCTGTTTTATCCTGTACCATCTCTGTCCCTGGGAGTAGAATTCACTGTCAGACTTCCAGAATTCTGTTCTGAAAGGCAAGACTGGATGGTGAGCCCGATGTTAAAACATGAGCTTTGTCTGATTTCCCTTTTTTTCTGATTCCATGTCCCCACGGCAATCAACTGGTTCCAGGGAAAGTCTGCTCATGTAGACATAGAATGCAGAAAATACAAGGGCTGCCTGGAAAAAAAATCCAGCTATTGTCAATATAACGAGAACAGTTACATGGCTGGATACTTTCCAGACAGCCCTCATATACAGATTTGAAATATTCTGAGTCTTTCACAATGATGTCTCATCATAGTGCCTTCTGATTACCATTTGGTTTTCCCTGACTACAGGGAGAAAAGGAGATCATTATGCCAACCTGAATAATTCCAGTCTGTGTAACAATTCTATTTCTCACTTTAAATTAATATATTGCCAGCCTGATGCCTTCCTTAGGTCTTCTGTACATTTTAGTTAGCATGAGTCACTATTTTCGGGTCTAATTGCCCCTGGACATTGACAATAGTGAGCCAGACTTCTAGTAACTCTGATACTATTGCCATCTTCCATCCCTCTCTATCTCAAACATGGTTAGATATTTGGTTAATTCATCTGTATTAAAATGTGTTAAGACCTGATAAAATTTTAAATACCTCTGGAGAAAACTGATGAAAAACTTTTTTTGGATCTCACTTGTCTTTGCTTTGTTGTTTTGAAACAACTTTTGCATGGGGAAACTGGGACAGTTCCTTGTGATTGTCTTTCAAAGGTCATTTTTATGTTGAGAATCTATGCCTCCTCTACTGAAGTGTAATGCTCTTCCTAGTAACTTTCCTGTCTATCCTACTGGTGTTGGGCTGTTAGAGACAAGGGTCACTGTGTTAAACAATGGGGCTAGCATGGACACGGGTGTTGGAGAGGACCCAAAGGTGAAATTGCTCCTCTGTTCATTTGTTCAGGCATTTCAAATGCTTCTTCCTGTTGTGGTCTTGCTTGTCCCATATTGATTTGGTCTTTTACAAAGCCAGGTAATGTGATAAAAAAACACAGAAACAGGGTTGAGAAATCAACATTTGAGCCATTTCAGAATGTTGAGATTTTATTCAAAGCTGTATGCCTTAACAAACCTACTTAATAAACACTGTGTTTATATTTTGCATAAACATAATTCCAGTTATGAAATTGCAGAGGACGACTTGTTACTTACCAAATTAAGACTGATAGTTTAATTAAGAAGTTTGGCTGAAACACGAAATTTATTATTATTTTTTAAACCATAGAAAACCCAATGCATATGTACCTATAATATTTCATGTTAAATTAAGATATCTAAATGTATTTATTTACATTTTGATATAAATTCCAGGCTTATTTTTGTTGTTGTTTTCAGTGCATCTACCAATTAGAGTCCTACACCATTTTTCTTGCATAAATGACATCCAAAATATACCACCTTCATTGTCCAAATTTTAGTTTCTTCAAAGAGGTGAAAAATTAAAGATGTTTCTGACAACATGGAAACTGAATCCGTCTAAAATTTTACTTTTCCTCCTTAATGTTCTATAGTCATCAACATTACATTTCTGTCTCTTTTTTAAAAGATTTAGTTTGTTTGAGAGAATGATAGAGAGAGAGAGAGAGAGAGAGAGACCAGAGCAGTCTCCATAGCTGCACATCACTAGTTGTGACGTAGTTTCATTCCACACAGGTGGATGTGGGGCCATACAAGGTGGGAACTGAACTGGGGGCCTCCTGCATGGGAGACCAGAAGCTTTCCAGTGGTTACCAGCTGGTTACCAGCTGTGCCGCAGTTACCAGCTGTGCCGCAGTTCAGCACATGGGTTTGCATGGGCCAGGGCCGGGATCCAATCCCTGGACCTGGTTGCAATCAAGCATTTGACCTGTTGAGCTATCCTGGCATCCCAACATCAAATTTTGTGAAATCAAAGTGTTTTATAACACTCACCCTAATTCTCATAAAAACAACAAATTTCTTTCTTTTTATGCTCATATTTGAATATTTATATAAAATTAAATAAACTACATTGTTAAAATAACAAGTACAACAGGCCTGTATAAATTCTGCTGATACTGGTAAGCAGGAAATAGCCAGCCATAGCCTCAGAGTAACCCAGCAAGGGTAGGAGTGCACCATGCCCTGGGGATCAGCCATCAAGGGTAGAGCATATCAGTGACTCCAGCTGGCCTACTATGTGGAGGTCAGCTAAGAGAATTTCTCTGCGGACCTAAGGAGTCATCTGGTCCCAACCCACCTCACTCTAGAGTTAAGACAACTGGACTCCGGAGAAGTGAAGTGATCTGAAGCAGGTCACAGAGTAAGAGAGCTATTTATTAATGTCTCTGTTTCCTAAGTCTTAGCCCAATACTTGGTACTCAGTACTTAGTATTTATTGTGAGTCATTTTAAATACTGGTATATAATTGACATAATATGTACAACCTAATGATTTGGTATATGTATATATCGTAGAATGATAACCACAATAAATTTAATTAAGATCCATCTCTTCGCAGTTACAATTTTTTTTCTTGTGACAAGAACTTTTAAGATTAACTCTCTTAGTAACTTTCAAATATACAATACAGTATTGATTAACAACAGTCATCATGCTATATATTACATCCCATTGCTTATTTATCTTATAACTGGGTGTCTGTGCCTTTTGATCACCTTCACCCATTTTCCCTTCCTCCATCCCTATCTCTGACAACCACAAATCTACGTTCTATGTTTCTATGAGTTCAGTTTTTAAAAAATTCCACATAGAAGTGAGATCTTACAGTATTTGTCTTTCTCTGACTTATGAGTATTTCACTCAGCATAATGCCCTCAGGGTTCATCCATGTTGTCCCAAATATCAGGATTTTCTTTTTTATGGTTGACAAATATTCTAGGGTATACATATACCACATTTTCTTTATTCATTCATCCATTGATTGACACTTAGGTTGTTTCCATCTCTTGGCTATTGCAAATAATGCTGCAGTGAACATGGGTGTGCATATACCTTTTCAAGTCAGTTATTGTTTTCTTTGGATAAATACCCAAAAGGTATATTATGGTTTTATCTTTAATTTATTGAAAAATCTCCATACTGTTTTCCGTAGTGGCTGCACCAATGTACATTCCCTGAAACAGTGCACATTAGTTCCCTTTTCTCTACATACTTGCCAATGCTTGTTATGTCTTGTCTTTGTGATAATAGTCATTTAACAGGTGTGAAGTGATATCTCACTGTGGTTTTGATTTGCATTTTCCTGATGATTAGTGATGTTGAGCACTTTTTCTTATATCTGTTGGACATCTTCATGTCTTCAGAAAAACATCTATTCAGATCTTCTATTTTTAAATCAAATTATTATTATTATTATTGCTGTTGAGTTGTATAATTTCTTTGTGTATTTTGGATACTAACCTCTTCTCAGATATATGATTTGCAAATATTTTCTTTCAATCTGTAGGTTACCTTTTAATTTTATTTATGGTTTCCTTAACTTCTTGATATGGAAGTTATTTTAACATTAATTTTTAGTAATTTTTCTTTACTACTACCTGTTTATAGTATTATATATTTTTCTGTAAGTAATTCCTTTAGCTGAATCCTACAAGTTTTTATATATTTTTAATGATTTTTCAGTTATTTTCTAGTTTCCATTATGATTCCTTCTTTGAGTTTTCCTTTAATTTTCAAACATATGGTGATTTTCTAGTTTTCATTTTGTGATTTATTTCTAGCCTAATTATATTATGTAAAAGAACATAATAAATCTGAACATTTCAATCCTTAGACATTTTAAAAATTTGCTAAAGTTCAGTATATGATCAATTTTATAAATATTCTTTATTAACTTGAAAAGTTTAGGATTTCAATTATTGAATGTAATGTTCTATATATGCACATTAGGTCAAATTTATTAATTATGTTCAAATCATTTACACACTTATTTATTTTTTTCTTCCTACCTATTCTTTCAATTTCTAAGAGGGGTATGTTTATTGTTTCAACATAATAGTAGATATGAGTTTGTAGTTTAATATTTTTTTACTTTATAAATGTTTAGATTATATGGGAATACAAATGTAATTTAAAAAATATCTGGTGAATTAAATATTTTATGAAGAAACCTTTTCAGTAATACTTTTCTTTTAAAATCTCTACAAAGTATTTAAAAGAAAAAAAATAGGTGATTTTGCTCTCAGAAACAATTTTCTCCTCCAAATCCCCTTCCACACCAAAACAAGCAAACAAACAAACAAACAGTCTGTAGCAAAATGGCTAGAGAAAATCAACTTTTGGAACCAGGGAGACCTAGTGCTTCCACTGCTTATTAATTATGAGACTGAACCACTTCTCTGAATCTCAGCGTCTTGATGTGTAAGGTACCATAACAATAGTACCTACATATATGAGTCATAAGGATGCAACGAGAGAATTAATGTAAAGTGTTTACCATAGTGGTTGGCATATGATAAGCGGTATCTGTGATTATCTTCTTGTGATGACCTGATGGTTTCTTTGTAGCTGTCATCAGAATTTTCAGTTCTGCACAGTAGGCAATGTTCAAAGCATCCAGCCGGGGGCATGCCATGTCTCCAGATAACTGGTGGCTGCTTAGTAGCATCACATTGAATTTTCGGTACTAGTCCGTTCCATTAGGAAGATTTCCCAGTTCCATTCTGTGTCAGGCATCAATGCGCCACCCCCCCCACCCCCAAACAAAAAACAAAAACAAAAACAAAAACTTCTCACTGTAATGTGATAGTTAAGTTCATTTGGGGATTTCCTGATTCATTCTATGAGTTGTTCACTCTAGAAGCCTTTTGACCTTTTCTTTGCACCGTGACCATGCCTGGTGTTCAAGAACAGTTCAGATGCTTCTGAGATAAGTGGTTTCATAGAAGAGATCTTCTTGTGACGTAGGGGATGTAGAACGTCCATGTATTGTCTGTCAGAATTGGCTCTGTTTTAGACTGTACTTCACCTTTCCTGTGGGAGCCTTGCTCTCTTTGGATGTGGAAAGTTAGAATCCTCACTTTTCAACATTTGCTAAAGAGTTAAAGAACTTCATTGCATCATTCCTCCAATGTTGAACCTTCTAGTTTTCCCCACATTTTATTTCTTATGCTTTCCCATCCTAATGATAGAATATGTAAGGAGCAATGCAAGCCAAAATAATGTTCTTTAGGAAAAAACTAGGGAACTTTCTTTAGTGATAAACAGCTTGTAGCCAATGACTCTGATAGAATATGTACATCAGTTAAAAATTGAATTCAGTAGCAAAATAAGCTCCCCTGACCCCATAACATGGCTTAAATAAGATAGTTTAATTTAGTATAAAATATGGTAGTCCATGGGTGACATGGTAAGGTCCCAAGAGAGCTAAGCTCTGCTCTCCTATCCTGGTCTGTGGATTCCATCTTTAGGGTGACTTTTGTGGTCCAGTATGGCTGCTAGAACTCCATTTATTAAGACTGAGTTACAGGTTAGAGTAAATAGAAAAGACAGAACCAGAAATATGCTGTTCATATATATTAACATTCTTGGAAGTGCCAACCCTGTGCTCAGATCTCATTGGTTAGAACTTTGTCATATGTCTGTATCTAGCTGCAAGAGAGGCTGGCAGTGTGCCTAGCTAAAATTTGTTACAATAGTATTTGGCTATAGTAGCTTAACCACGGTTGGTGATTACAGATGACTCAACCCCAGTCTCATCTAGATTTGGGAACAAACTCATCCTTTCTCTGTGGAATAAGACCTTAGTTATATACTTCATTACTTTCTATTACTTGGAATGAGATTTCTTTTAAAAATATAGCATACCACATAAAAGTATCTGTGAATTATTAGATCATGTCAGAAAAAGTCAATTTCTCTGGGGGTGAAATGTCAGTTAGAGTACAGTATGTCCTTGATACATACACAACGTCCTATGTTTCTGACCTTAGTGCATGCATTGTATTTTGTCTTTGTGAAGTACCGTATTTTCCGGCGTATAAGATGACCGGGCATATAAGACGACCCCCTAATTTTACAGTTAAAACATAGGTTTAGGCCTATATTCGCTGTATAAGACTACAGCCTCAGAAGTGGGGGGTAGTCTTATACAGCGAATATAGGCTTAAACCTATGTTTTAACTGTAAAATTAGGGGGTCATCTTAAACGCCTGGTCGTCTTATACGCCAGAAAATATGGTATTTGTTCCAGAGCATAGGCTGTAGGATAAATACATGTGATGCACATAGGCAGAGGGTGACGTGGTAAATTCCACAAGGGTGAGACTTTGCTTCAAGATTGCTTGTGCAGTACCCATTGGATATTAGTGGTGAAAGGGTTATAGTTTTCAAAGAAAGATCATGCCAATCAGTGTAAAATATAAGGTTGCTCCTTAAGTATGAAGACCCTTTTTTCTCCCTTCACTGTAGAATTTCTGGAAAAGGTAGCTATCACTTACTGTCATTGTTTGCCAAAATTATTTGACATTTTAGTCCTTACCTAACTTGGGTAGCATTTGGTAGAAGTGATTCTCTGGCCTGCTCGGAACCCTTTCCTTTGCTGATTGCTGGTACACACTTCCTTACTTATTTGTTTCTGTCATGGGCTCATATTCATCTGATCACTCCTTTGACATCCCCTAGCACTCCATTCTTGGCCCTTTTCTCACTCTCTATCCTCTCTCCTTGCAATGTCCCTGAGATTTATGGCTCCTCCTACTGTCTAAGTCAGGGCTGGGCAAGTTGTCAATCACGGTCCACCAGTGGATTGCCAAGCAATTTGGGGGTGACTGCCTGAATGAGAAAATTAATAGCTAGTGGAACACGGCACTTGAAGAAGTAGCCCTTGCCCTGAAAAAGTCTGCCCTGCCTGGTCTGGTCTAAGTGCTGATGTCTCTGATACTGTATCTTTAAAAGAGATTTCCCTTCAGAGATCTGGAACTATCTTCTTACTGCTCACTGGACATTTCTACTTGGATTTTTCCATAAGCACTTAGAATTTACCACATCTAAAGTGAAGTTCTTCTTGTCCTCCTAGTTCTTTTAGCCTTTTCCTTTCTTCTGTATTCGTGACCAATCTTGGTCAATGACACCCATGTAACCAAGCCAGAAACCCAGAGTCATCTTTTACTCTTTTCTTTCCATCATCTGACTCCAGATCTAAGCAATCTCCAAAACCTCTTTCTTGAGCCTCCCAAACCTACCCCTCTCCTTCCACCCCCACTACTGTCCTCACTCAGGCCCTCATCCTTTATCACAAGAGGTATTACTACATCCACCTCCTACTTGCTTCTAGTTATTTAGTTATTTTTATTGTTAAATTTATTGGGGTGACATTGGTTGGTAACAAGTAGTTTCCAGGTGTACAAATCTATATTACATCACCTTACCTGCTTCTATTTGGTCAGGCTGTCCTTCAAATGGTCATAAGAGTGACCTTTCAAATATAAAACTCTATTACCATATTTTCCGGTGTATAAGACGACCGGGCGTATAAGACAACCCCCTAATTTTACAGTTAAAACATAGGTTTAGCCCTATATTCGCTGTATAAGAAGTGGGGGGTAGTCTTATACAGCGAATATAGGCCTAAACCTATGTTTTAACTGTAAAATTAGGGGGTTGTCTTATACGCCCGGTCGTCTTATACGCCGGAAAATACGGTATGTTATTTCTCTGAATAAAGTTCTTTAAACTTCCCATTGCCTATAGAATGCGGTTCAAACTCCTCAGTGTAACATTGAGGGTAGGTTCCTCCCAGGGCTGCTGGTTGTCTATATGGCTCCTTTGTATGAATAAGAAAAAGATGCCTCCTCTGGACATATATGCAGCTCTGCAGATGCAGAGAGAGGGCTTGGAGGGCAGAGGTGCCTTTATGTGAGAACCAGGCACCCCTTCTTTTGGGAGGATGCAGCCCTGCATGATGGCGTAGGGCTTGGCTCACAAAAGTTAGGATAAACCCATTTCCTGAACTTGTCATCCAACCTCTACTCACATCTCCACACACAGTGTGTAAATGGGGCCATACTCTAGCATGTTGAGGTATTTGCAAGCTCTCTCCTGCCCCTACGACATTGCCTATGCCTCCCAGAACTCACTCTGCCTCTTGCCCCATGATTAACTCCTACTTCTCTTTCAAGATTCGCTTTAAGCACCATCTCCTCCTGAGAGGCTTTTCGGCCCTCACAGCCTGAATTATTTGCCATTACTTGTGCTCCTGATACCCACATGACATGCTGGTCATGTCACTTTGTCATACATACTGTTTTAATGATTAACTCTTACATTTGTCATCCTCTTTACTCTGTGAACAACTTAAGAGCAGGAGTAATACTTTATTCATCTTTATATTCCTGGCTTGGTTAGGGTAGAGTCTCACTATATTAATTGCAGGGCAGCTTCCAGAAATTAAATAAAACATGAGGTCCTAGGTTTAGACAGAATGCTAGGGCTTATATTTATTATTTAAAAAATAAGAAAATAATAGTACTATTTGGCAATGCAAAGTAATTGCAAAATACTTCAGGAAGGAATTGTCATTTCTTATTTATGAGCAAATGCATGAACAGGAAGGGGGCATATGCTGACCGTAGGGAAGGAAAGCGTTGGTCTTTCAAGAAGCATCTTAAGGGCCTTATGGCAAAATTTAAGAGGTGGCCAGACGTAGGAGACAGCTCTGATGTGAATAGGGCAGATAAGCTAAAACAAACTTGAATTAAGCCTAAAAGCAGAAAGGGAAGCTTCTGCTTAAAACCCCCATTGGCAATTGACTGGCTGCCTGACCTCTGGGTAAGTCATTAACCTCTGTGTCTTAGTTTCCACATCTGTAAAGTGGAGATAATAATGCCTCCTTACTTCAAAGAATTATAGATTAATCAATGTCTGAAAAATGTCTCCAACTTGGACAACTCTATGTAAATAGCCAGTGTAGCATGTAGGGGAGTCAGGTGTAAATACTAGAGAAATAAATCTGCGTTTCCTTTTAATTTATTCCAAATGTTAGAAATAAAAAATAATTGCTAAGGTCCTCCTCCTGGAAGATGCTATTAAGGAAACAGCTTTTAGAATTACATTTTGAAACAATGTCCTTGGGTTAGAAGTCTCTTATTTTTCCACCTGAATCCACAGCAGAGGTGTCTGCTGTGGTCTGTGAAGTCCAGGCACATGGGCCTGAGGCCTCTGGGATGAACTGACACGAACCTATGAAAGCTGCTGGTACCAGGATTCCGGCCATGTACATTGTTGTTGCTTTTCCTGGAGCGGGCTCTGAACGTATGGCTTATGTACGATTCCTTATTGCTTCCCCATCTCTCCCGACTGCTGGCCAAGCTTCCCTCTATCAGCGACATGTCTCCCCGCAGGGAGCGGGTGGGCAAAGGCTTACACAAGTCCTGCCCAGAGCTCTTCCCAGTTCCTCCAGAGGATTATGTACACTTTTTGAATCACATAGTGCAATCCAAAAATGAAAATGTCGAGAATTTATAATCAGCCCCTCCATAGCTTTCTAAGAAGGGGGACATATCCCAAAAGGATCGTTGGTTTATTGGCCGGCTTGAGGGCCTCGTCGTGCTGGGTGGGGTGATGGGTGGTGAGGAGGAGAGAAGCCAAGAGAGATCAGATTGCCCCACGGAGCTCGTGTGCAGGAGGGAGGGAGCCGGCACCAGGCCAAGTGGGAAGAAGGGGGATAGGCTGTCTGCAAGGCATAGCAACATCCCCAGAGGTGGCTCAACTTGTGTCTGGGTGAAAAAGGGGGGAGTGATTGGGTCTGCGTGCGAAGACAGCATCACATTAGGAGGAGTGAGTGGCTTTGAAGTGGTGTTTAGAAGTTATCCTGGGCCATGGACTAGGAGTTCTATCTTTTTCCTTCCTATTCCACTTTCCTGCCTTTTAATGAGTTTGTATGTTAAGATGGGTCTTAAGGTGGGTTGATTTGATAATAGCCCAGGTGCATTTAAGAAACAGGAAGATTTTTTTTTAAGATTTATTTTATTGTTTGAGAGAAGATGAGAGAAGAGAGAGAGAGAAGGGGGGAGGGCCCAGAGCAGTCTCCATAGTTGTACATCATTAATTGTGACATGGTTTCATTCCACACAGGTGGATGTGGGGCCACTCAGGGTGAGAACTGAACCGGGGGCCTCCCACATGGGAGGTGAGAACCTTTGCCACTGAGCCACATGGGTAGTTACCAGGTACAGTATAGTTCAGCACATGGGTTTATAAAGGCCGGGCAGGGAATCGAACCCCAGACATGGTGATT
Organism: Craseonycteris thonglongyai; assembly: GCA_004027555.1. Taxonomy (NCBI): domain Eukaryota; kingdom Metazoa; phylum Chordata; class Mammalia; order Chiroptera; family Craseonycteridae; genus Craseonycteris; species Craseonycteris thonglongyai. The sequence continues at coordinate 31,728 of PVKE010006249.1, forward strand.
GTGAGGCAAGTGCTCACCTTCTGAGCTATCCTGGCATCCCATAAGAAACTGGAAAAGTTTTCAATGAGAGCTGTAGAGAGGGCAGACAATGTTTCAGACAAGTGCAGGATCCTTGACACCTCAGGCTGCCTGACTGGTTGCTTGGGGGTGGGTTTTGGGGCCGATTAAGCTGTGTCCAGTCCCCACCCCCACGCCAGCTCAGTGCTGCCTCCCCTACCTGTGGTGCTCACTGCTAGATACATTCTGATGCCAGGGAGAAGAGAATCGGATCTAAGCTCAGACCGTATGTACCCAAGGGCTGTCCTCAAGAATGAGGTACTAGTTAGCAACTGAATTGTCTCAGATATGTGGGTGAGCATCACTTTTTAAGGACTTAAAATGTTCTTCCTAGCGGTCATTTTGAATTGCATTGTTTTGCCTGTAAAGCCTGCCAGTTAAAATGGGCCAATGAGGACATTCTCTTGCATGAGAAGTTGATGGTAGGCACATTGTATTTGAGATTTAACCCTATTGTACAACCTTGTATCTTAAGAGCACACTTTGTGTGTGTTGCTTGCTAGTTATTTATTTTTCTTTTGAATTGTGAGAAAAACATGTTATCCAAGGACCTTCAGTGATGCTAAACAATGAAGTAGTTTGACTGGGTGCTTTTTGCATTGTCTTTGTATTTGAAAATTGTGTTAACCTTCTGCCTAGTCAGAGGAAAGTGGTGTGGATCAGACCTGAACATCCTGGGTAGCTCCATTACAGCTCTGTATATAGACTTAGATAAAGATTTATATTCTTTCCAAATTCCATACCTGCCTCCACTTGCCTCTTCCACCCAAAAGAGGAAGCTATAGACCAGGGCCAAACTTTATGCACATGTGTGGCCATCAAGCTTTCTACACATGCATGGCCATTGTTTTTTTTAAGTGGCACAATATTGTATTACGGCTATTTCCTTGGCTTTGGGAGACTAACTCCTTTTTCTTTATTCATTCTGCTTGTGATGGAATAAACCTCCTGTCAGTTTTTATCTTCTGAATAAAATTTTCTTAAAGATGCTTCTTTGGGGAAGCCTGGAATAATTAATTCTCTCACCCCTCCATCTTTCTCAATGCATTTAATTTGAACTTTCTTAATGAAAACTCATCTCTCATAAATGCTGGGTTGGCCCGTTTTGTGTACGCCTGCTCTGTCCTGCTTTGAGTGATGTGTAAATAAGAGGCAATCTGGTGATGAGTTTTGCTTGTGTGGTGCAGAAGGGTAGAGAAGGAGGAGGGTTTGATGAATAGAGGCAACCAGAAAATGTACTTGATAATAACATGGCCATGATTGATGTTGTAATTCCTGAAAAATTATCATTGTGATATAATTATTTGTTTATGAACTGTGCCCTGAGACTCCCAAGTTTGTGATTATTCATGGCACAGATAAAACTCTAAAGTCAATAATTCATCAAGGGTATAATGGTTTTGTTTGGGGGATGGTGGGGGGGGGGCACATGGATATTACATCCTGTTTCTGACACTTTTGCTATAAATCTGAGAACTCCTTCAGTGCAAGGAAGAGTCACCTCCTTACCCTTTGCTCCTTCCCCCCATTAAATTGGCTTTAATCATTTACATATATAATTTTGTAAAACTAAAATTAATTTTATTTTTCTAGAAAAATTCTGTCAACATAGAAACATTATCTGGATCCTTATTGGTGTATCTCATAACTGCCAAGTAGAGAGAGATGAACAGAAGAATAAAAAACAACTGTGCTTTGTTCCCAGAAAAGTACAAGACAATCGTATACTAATGTCTCTTTGGCTTTGATTCATAACAGGGGACAAAAGGAGGCCTACTCATTTTCAGAAAGTTGATGTGTTTGGCCTCATGGTTCTTACTAAAAATGTGAGTGGATGATTTTATACGTATATAGCAGGAGCCCTGGCACCTCTCATTCTAGTCCTCTTTCTGTAAAATGATATATACAGTAGTTTCTCCCTCTAATTCTTTCAATTTTCTTCTTATGGTTGTTTTTTTCCCTTCTTTAGTTTACTTGTGAGGGAGTAGCCCACTGAGAATGTGTGTATGAATGGATGTGTTATGGATCTGTACCCCCGGGCTCCATAATTACTGGTGCCAGCTCTCCTCTCCATGGGAGTTGGTGAAGTAGCCTCAGAGGATATGTAAAGTACAGTAAAAATGAGAAATGTTTTCACAGGAATGGGGTCTTGCTCACCTTTCATGCCTCGTGAACTAGAACTTTATTTCTTTAAATTGTTTCTCACCTACCCTGTTTCCCCGAAAATAAGACAGTGTCTTACCCTGTTTCCCCGAAAATAAGACAGTGTCTTATATTAATTTTTGCTCCCAAAGATGCGCTAGGTCTTATTTTTGGGGGGATGCCTTATACGTATTTCAGCAAGAGGCAAAACTGTAAGTAGGTCTTATTTTTGGGGGATGTCTTACTTTCGGGGAAACACAGTAAGCACATGTCAGCAGTGCATGAGGATTATATATGAAGGCTCTCTGGAAAGCATCCTGTCATTCTCAACACAGTGAGAATGGTTACATGGCTGGATACTTTCTGGATAGCCCTCGTACATATGGGAAGTGAAAGACCTATCTTAACAGAAGTTTGTGAAAAGACCAAGGTGTTCTGGTTGAGTTAGAGGCTCAGGATGAGATAACAATTTGATTTGGCTGCTAAGAAGTGACTGTGGTTTTAGAGTGTTTTAATTAAGAGTTCAGAGTCTTGAGCAAGAGATGGAAGGGGACTTCTATCCCATGCAGACACCAGACCACATCTGGAGCTGTAATTTGTTCAAGGTGCCACATTTTAGTAAGGGCTGGTATACCTTAAATTGTATCCTCCAAAAAGGAAGTCCAAATCCCCAGTACCTCAGCGTGTGACCTTATTTCTATTTCCCTCTCATGATAGGATTTTGTAGACGTAAATAGTTAAGATGAGGTTATACTGGATGCTGTTAGGTGAACCCCAATCTAATTTGACTTGTGTTCTTTGAAGAGGAGAGAGGAGACACACACAGTGGGGAGAACTTTATGTGAAGATACAGATACACAGGGAAGGGGTGGACATATGATGATAGAGGCAGAGGTCAGGCTGACATACTTACAAGTCAAGGAATGCCAGGGATTGCTGGTAACCCCCAGAAGCTAAGAGATGAGTACGGTACAGATTCTCCCTGAGAATCTTCCAGAAGAAACTAAACTTGCTGGCACCTTTAATTCAGGATTCTAGTCTCCAGAACTGTGAGGGAATAATGACTAGTGTTTTAAGCCACGTACTTTGCGGTAAAAAGGCAGCCCTAGGCAATACAGGCCTTGACCGCCAGATGAGGATGACTAGAATGGTGGAAAGATCTGCCACAATGCCACTGGAGGAACAATGGAAAGAACAGGTGACAATATAGAGACTCATTGAAACTGACATCTATTTTTAAATAGTTGAAGGCCACGCGGATGAAAAAGGGTTTAGTCTTAGTTCATTTAACTCAAGAGGTAAGATTTCAGTTTAACACCCTCAAAATGATATGTATGCAATAGTGGGCTAGCAAGAGCCTCACCACTATGAGGTAAGGAGATGGGATTTCTACGTGAGAGGGTCCTTCTCAATTGCTGAGTCTTTGGATGACAACTAAGTTTATACATCTCAAGGCTCATCTGTGTGGATACACTATTAAATGTTACCTTCTTGTGAATCTAAGCCATTTGCTTAGCTGCCCCTGGGTACGATGTCAAAGTTTACCAAGTCAGTTACCAAGTGCTTGGGCTCTTTCTTCTTCCTCTTCCCTCTATTTGCTTTATCTAATTTATTGCTGTATACAGAATAGATAGTATTGTAGAGACACACACATATTCTCCAACCAACATTTATCGATGGCCAACACTGTGCCAGCCACGTAGACTACAAAAAGGCAGGAAGGAATGAACTTGCAGCTTTTTTTTCAGGCTGCCATTTCTTTCTTGATGGAAACTCGAGCTCTCCTGCCAAACCACATGGGCATTTTCTAGTGGAATCTCTGCCTCTTGACAGGTCATGTTTCATTTTTGTTTTTTCACATGTCCTCATCCATCAGTATTCAGTGGATCTTTACTGAGCCAAGACTATTTGTAAATCATTGAGTTAGGCACTGTGGGAGGACATGAAGATGAACAAGCCGTGATTTGTGCCCTGGGGAGTTTACCAGATTGCCCCCCTCCCCTTCTTTATACTGGTTTCCTAGGAGATCTAGGAAAGCAGGAACAGCTAAGAATGTTCACTTACCTTAACATCCCAGAATTGTTAAAGCCTGCTAGTTTTCATTCTTCCTTGGAAACTATGCTTAAGAGCAGGGTCCGTCTTTTTTCACTACATGGTATGAAGGATGGGCAAAGGTATTCTTCCTTCTCTCCCAAGCCCTTTTTACTTTTTGGACCTGGATAACAATCTTGGCTTGAAGAGAGAATTTTCTGGACTTGATATATTTACACACACACACACACACACACACACACACACACACATATACATACACACACACACATATATGTCCACACACACACACACTGTTACCTTCATTACAGTGCATACACCAAGTTGATTTCAAATTGTTTTAAATATGCTCCACTTAAACAGGCTTTGTCTAGGAGTAGGCAAAGGTGGGTAAAGATTAGTCTACAATGACCAAAACCAGTTTTTTTATGCTCATCAAAATGTCTGTCTTCCCTCTTGTCTTGCCTGCTGCTTTATTTGAAGCTTTTCTTCTTGTTCCTCATCGGTAAATAAACAAGTATGGGTATCGGATGGGGGCGAGAAAAGGACAGAGAAAAGAGCTGGCCAGTGTTCCTGTTGTGTCCATCATGCACAAATTGGAGTCCTGACAAAAGGGCTTGTTGCCAGCCCGGCAAGGGACAGGTCCTATGCCTCTGGGGAGCTCAGAGCCCTGGCCTGGCTGCCAGCCTCAGGCTGCAGACGTGGCCCGGGCTCGCCGTTTATCAGTGGGTGGGAGGCCAGAGCTGGCCCTCGGCCTTTCTGGCTGACAGATGTTCTTAATTTCATTACTGACAGATATAGAGAAAGAACAGGGAGCTTGTTGGTGTGAAGAGAGACTTGACCGCGGTAAGAACATAAGATTTCGGCCACTTACACTATAGAAGCTCCAAATACCGTGAGGATGTCAATTCACTCAGCACCGTGTCTGCCTTTCCCTTCTCACCTCCAGATCACAGGGCTGAAGAAAAGGGCTGTGGCTGACCATCGTGCTCATCTAGCCAAGAGGGTGTCAGTCTTAACCCCTAACTCATGCAGCTGCCCCTCTGCCTTGGCAGAGGCCCAGCCCCTGCAAAGCTCCAGCAGCCCTGCAACAGGCAGTCCCATCAGAGCCTCCAGACGAGTGAGTGCCGGGGGTAATCTGCTTCAGCACTTCCTGGGGAGAGGCACCATTTTCTTTTTTACCTATACTCCTCTGACTTTTCAAAGTACAGGGAATGATACATTTTGTAAAGTAGTTGGGGGAACCCAATTCTACGTTCTCCATCACCCTCTCCCTATTTCTAAATTTTAAGAGCGTATGTGAAGGACTCCTAAAAGGCATAGTAGAGAAATCTAGAGCCCTACAATCATAAACACATTCCCATGTCTACCAGTCTGAAGCAGCCCTCCATTAGTAAAAAGTACCCTCAAATTGGTAAGTGTCACTGACGACTTAAACTTAAAATTCTAGTTGGTAGCATTTGGACAGAAGTGTTTGCCTTTTCTTTCAGCTCAGCTCATTCATATCTCTTCATTTTCTGGACAGCAAACTTAATAGGGGACCCTTCTTATCCCTAACTTTGAGATAGCACTGAAGTTTTTTTCTCACTCTCTATTTATTTTTTGGCTTAAGACAGCTGACCAGCCTTAAAACGTGACTGGCTGCCTGCTAACCTAATCGACACACAGCACAACCCTGAGTTACTCAGCTTGTCTGCAGAAAGAAAATACATATTTAGTACAAAGAGAAGATATGAGCAATGGAACAGTTGGTTATACATTATCGCTTGTAATAAATGAAAATATCGAGTGCATTTTAAATGATTAATGTATGAAAACTGTCATCACTTACTGTGCATTAATAAAAAAAAATGCACACTTCCCATAGGGGTTGATGTTGCAAGCCCATTGTTCAGCTTTGATAATGTGCATAATAATGCTCAGTATGACAATGAATTGGGGTAGCTGAAAATTTAGGATGGTTGCAAGTTTGGTGTAGTATTTGGATTAGCATCTTAATCTGTGCCTTTTCAGCCTCATCAGTACACAAGCTATGCACTTTTTTTTTCCAAGACTAGCAAAAATATAGATGCATCTTTTTATTTTCTTTTTTACTTTTACTTTTTTTTTTTCTAAGTCAAGAATAATGACCAAGGTACCTGCTTAAACAAATACTACCAGCATTCATTAGTTAGGATGGTCACATGTAAAAGAAATGATGCCAGATAGTAACAAATCCAAGAGAAGTTTATTATGAAAATGGCACCTGCGGATGAAAAAATTAAGTTACATAAAGACAACCATGTATGTGACATGTATGAGAATCTACAAAAGTATAAAAAGAACCCTGTTGTAAATGAAGTATGTACATTTCTGATTTGCAGCATTATCAATGGTCAATGAAAAAAAAAATGTTTCAAAATAAGCCAGGCACTCAGGAAGTTAGGTCCGGTTAGCTTCACACAAAACAAATGTACCATAGCTGTCGCTTTGTAACGTTTTAATTTTATATATATATATATATATATATGCTGTAGAGTTGGTAACACTGCTAAGATTCTTACGCACAGAATATCCCTTTCCCCATTATTCAGCTACTTGGCACCAGTCTCCTCATAAAAGTTTTCATATATTTGTACAAGAAATAGTTAAAAACACAGACACAGTCTTCACAGGTAATGAAGTTTTTTTTTTGTTTTGTTTTTTGTTTTTTTGTTTTTTCATTTTATAGTTTTAACACTATGGATTTAGACAGCAGCTGTGATTATCTGTTAGGTTAAATCACCAGAAATCATTTTGACACAACACAGAAACATTTAGAAAAGAAAAAAAACAAAAACAAACAACAAAAAAAACAGCTGTCTAGCTGTTCTTTGTAGCTGATAGGTGCATTCCTTTGATTGTTCGATAGCTAGAGTAGAGCTTCCAAAATTAATCTTTAAATTTCACAATTGGCTTTCTTTACCTTCTACATGTACTTAAATCCTTCAGGTGAGCCCACTATTAAACTCTGTGGCATTGACTTCATTTTGTCACTATTCCGCAATAGTTTGGGCCCAACTCATGGAATTAAAGGTTCTGGAGGAATCTACTCAACACAGTGATATTCAAAGGACAGCTGAGTTACTATAGTAGCATTGCACGCATTAAACAAATATATATGACATTTCTATATTCCATTATACCCGCCCCTTTTGTTTTAAAAAAAATGTTGGTTGACCTTTGAAATAATTTTCTGTCTCACTGGTAATTGCTTTATATATTGCTCCATCAGCCAACCTGGAAGGAAACCAAAGAAAAGCACCCACTGCTTATAGGTAGAGCACAAGGGACTCTGGGAATGTTAACAACTGAGGCTATATGGCATCAATTTATTTAATATATCTGAGCATTATTCTTCAGTGCTTTGTGTTGCACTCCAGAAGAAAGAGTCATACCCAGAATTCCATGTGGGAAAAATGGCTCCATTAACCTTGAGCTAGTTAAGAGTCTTTTTTTTAAATCTCTGAGAATGAAGAAGATTTAGGAGAAGGGCGAAGGAACACTAAGGAAGGAAAAGGGAAGAGGAGAGAGGGAGGGAAGAAAGAAGAGGTTGGGAGAATATACACCAGCAAAGCAACAGTAGGAATTTAAAAAAGTGAAACAGAAGGTTCACAGATAGTAGAAGCAGCATAGGGGTGACATTACAGAGGAAGGCCACCACACAAAAACCACTAACCCCCAAGAATCACTGATTCACTAGGACTGCAGGAATGGGACTGGACCACTCCGGACTAGAGATAGAGCACAGAGAAGACAAAGGACAAAACAACTACATTAGCTTAGTATATACTGCATATAGAAACACACATTGAAACTGCAATGGACGACAGCCAAGGACACGTACACATTGCACACATTACAGTTCTCACATCTGTTATTAGATGCCTTAACAAACAGCTGCCAAAAATGGTGTGGAAGAAGAATTTATACTTGACAGTCATTTGGAGTGTTTGACACTACACTGATTTCTGGCAACAAAGACAAAATAGGATTTTTTTTCTTTTTCTTTTTTTTTTTCTCTTTTTTTGTACATAATGTGCAGTTTTCAGTTGCAGTTATCTGTTTGAAGCTTATTAACCCATTCTTTAGTTTTAAACCATATTGGTTCCAACCTAGAAATAAGAGAAGCAAAGGGAAAAAAAATTCCGTCAAATTAAATCAGTCCCTCAAAATACAACCTTTCTTTTTAGCAAGAAATGAAAAGAAAAAAAAAAAAAAAATAAAAACATGTTAAATATTTTTCCTTCTTTTACTCCAAAGTGTTATTGAAGTTGCAAAAATTAGCCTCAGTTAGACTGAGAAAAGGAAAAAAACAAAAACCAAGGCTCAACAAAGGTAGTATGTACCTAAACTGCTCCTCAAATCAGTTTGAGTTTTCCAAAAGCCCCTTTAAAAAGGGCTCTACTGACCCATTAAATTTAAAGTGAGGCTATATTTGTTAGTTGGGAGGTAAAAAATTTTAAGTCCTGCAGCAAACGTTAATGAGGGCTTTGTCTTAACTAACCAAGGAGACTGCAGCAACGGACTCCAGACCAGGACAGAACACATTTTTCCCCCCCCCCTCCAAAACCCAGCCCAGGAGCTGCATTTTGAATGAAGACATTACAGATTAATAAATGATAGCACCATGGTTTTAGAAATTAAGTTAATGTTTCAGTAATTAACATTTAGTACAACTGTTTTGTTTTGTTTTTTTAAACATTCTAGTCACAGGCCAGAAATTAAGTTTAAGAACCCAAATTATTTTTATGTGCAAGTAAGAAAATCTTAAAATCTTAACCATAAAAAGAGAATTAAATTCTGCATAAAATTCTAAAATACTATCTCCCTATTTTTAAAGGAATTAGGAACAGAAACAAAAACCACCCCCTTTCATTTGACTTAGTCAAACAGGGCACATTGTTTATGCTTGTCTCTTTCAATCTTGATCATATCAAGATCATTACGAAGAAAACCCAATGGTTGTCACTTGAGAAATCTCTTGACCTCAAGACTGAGTATTCTATGGCAGAGGCATATACACATTAAAGACATCTTAATAAAGATGCAAAGGAAAGCAAAACAACCCAACACACATCTTAGAAGAAGACAAAATGGCAGGCAACTGGCCATCTGACGCTCTGAAGGCCCAACATAAACATATCTTTACAGGAAATAAGTCCAGGTAAAGAAAGAGGGGAGGGGACGGGGACCGCCGTGTGGAGAGAAGACGCTGACCTGCTCCAATTCAAAGTGCTCGAATGAAAGGTCTAAACGAAAACGCCGACGATGCCTCCGAGCGGATCGCGCCGCGCCGCCTCAGTCGTCCTTGCGCTCCAGAGTCTGTGCCGCGTGGATGCCGTTGCTGTAGACGGGGAAGGGCAGCGTGGAGAAGAGGCCCTCGGCCGTGGTGAACACGTTGCCGGCGGGCATCTGCGTCAGGCTGGCGGCGCTCACGGCGCCCCCGAACGGTCCCGACATGTTGAGCCGGTGCACGTGGTGGTAGAGCATCTCCATGGGCGTCTTGGGGTCGAGGCCGAAGCCGGGGCTGTTAACGTCCACGAAGTTAACAGCGTGCGCGTTGGGCAGCAGGTTGCCCTGCATGGCCAGGGTCACCTCGGCAGGCGCGTAGCGGATGGTGCCCGTGGTGTAGACCCTTTGTGCCGCCGTGCTGGTGGCCGCGAGGGTCCCCGTCACCCTGTGCACTAGGGGGAGCACGACATTGCCCGCCTGCAACCGCTGCAGCGCCTCCAGGTCCCCCGTGTACAGCAAGGAGTTGGACGTGCTGGGGCCCCCGCTCCCGCCGCTGCCACCGCCCCCCGGGGGCTTGTCCCGCGGAGATGCCGAAAGAGGGGGCGACAGAGGGTCGGATGCGACCGGGGCCAAGGCCGAGGCGGCCGCGGCGCTGAACTGAGTCTTGCGGGCGGCGGCGCTGTCGGCGCCTCCGGGCGGGGTGAGGACTGAGTCGGGGATGGCTACGTGCAGCCCCCCGCCGCCGCCGCCGCCGCCGCCGCCCTGCGGGGACGGGAAGTGCTCGGCGCTGGGGGGCTTGGTCATGCTGTAGGGGGACTCGTTCCTGGAGATCTCCCGGTTGGGCGGGTAGTTCCAGATGCTGCTGTCGTTGTCAAAGTTGATGGGCTCCGCGATCTCCGTCTTGATCTTGAGCACCGACGCGCTGTTGGGGGAGGACAGCAGCCGCGGGGGCTCCACCAGGCCCGCGTCCAGGCCGCCGGGGCTCGACGCGCTGGACAGGCGCCGGCGGCTGGCGCTGCCGCCCTTCTGCCGTTTCCGCCTCTTCTTGCGCTTCTGGTGTTTGCTGGACGCCTGCGCGCCCGCCTCGCCCGCGCTGTCCGAGTCCTTGGCGCTGTCGGACGTGAGCGACGGGCAGTTCTGCAGCCGCAGGTCCGACTCGCTCTCCACGTAGCGCTCCACCTTGATCTGCATGGGGCCCAGCGACCCGAAGCCGGCCTCGCCCGCCTTGGGGTGCTCGAAGTCCGAGTGCTCGAAGCTGTCGTCGCTGTCGCGGTTGCTGGAGCTGTGGCCGTCGTCGTTGCAGTTCATGTCCTTGTCGCACGTGCTGCCCGACTTCTTCCGGTCGGGTTCCGGGTCTTCGCTGTTCTCGGACTGGTTTCCCTTCTCGTCGGACTTGGAGTTTTCATTGTCCTCTACTCGGGGCCAGCGGCCAGCGGTTGCGGGCGGGGGCGGGGAGAGGAGACAAAGAAGACACCGTATTAGCAGGGCAAGACCTACCTCTCACCTGCTGGGGCGGCGGGCTTTCGGCGGGGGCTGGCTTACCCCATCCTGACCTTCCCCGTCACATGGTTACGTAAAAGCGGAGCTTCCTAACTTTCCAGGGCTTAGGTGATAAATCGTGTAACTAACTGGGCCTTTGCCTCCATAGCAGTAGAGGTGGGGTTAGAAGAGGCGCAGGATTTTATTTATTTTTTATTTTTTTATTTTTCCAGTTGTAAAATTCTCTGAGTTTGGTGCTCCCTGGTTCTATGTGTGTCCGGTCTTCCCAAGAACTACTCAAAGTCTACTTCCCAAAATAACTAAAATGGGAAATGCATAGATTTGTTCTGCAGAGACTCAGAAAACGCGTAACAGTCCAGCACCCCGAAAGAGTCATTTACAAACAGCATTATGTTTCCACTTTAAAGGCTCAAGTTCAGCTTGGTGAAGATGTAAATATTTAGGTGCAAAGTCACAGTTTGCCTTGCAGCATCAGAGACAGCCCTGCTCTGCTTGGGTTAAAGAGGCCAGAGCGACGAATAGCTATGGGGTTAGGGCAGGGCTGACATTAAGTGATGGCTGAATCAACCAATCTGACATTAAGCATTTGTTAAATCAACCAATCTCTGTATATTTGTATACATATATACATTTATACACTACAATATACCTGTATCTTTATGTGTGTAAATGTCACAACATACATGTATGTAGATATTTATGCACATACATGCATGTTATATTTATACACCAGCATATGCATATATGTACCATATTTTTCTCGGTATAAGATGCCCCCATGTATTAACACAACTCCTACTTTTCTAACCCAACATTGAGAAATCAATACATGGGAAACATCTATGTGTAAGACGGCCCCTAATTTTTGGTCTAACAATTTTAGACATAAGTATCATCTTATACATGGAAAAACATGGTAAGTATTATAGGTATGTGGTGGGATATGAGTATATATACAGAAGAGTGCAGAGGGAGAGACTCAATAATAACTCGATGTGACCTGTGTCTTCTCTCTAAAATCTGACCAGCGTCTGTTCTCTGACAGTGGCCCCTCAGCTATGGCCCACCCCTTGCGTTTGGAAGCAAGCCATCACTGCAAAAGATGGAGAAGTTGTAATACCTGTAATACCTGAGGTGTCTTTAGAATCTGATTCCGAGTCAGATGTCTCCGAGGATTCAGAAGTTTTCTCTGGAAGGTGGGGAAGCTGTGCAATGTCCATCGGTGTGTCCTTGTACTCGGGGTTACTGTGAGGCAGGGAGGCATTTATCAGGAATGTCGACACCCATTCTGTATGGTTCGCTTTTGACCAGCTTCTTCCCACTTCCTGACCCCAACCTTTGGAAGCTTAGAGAGTTTATAAGAACTAGACATGAAATCGTTTCTCAGTTCATCACAGAACTTTCACTGACGCTTGGATTTTATGTGCTGGGGTACAGGTGAGCCCTGCTACAGTGATTGGATATCCAAATGCTATGGGAAAGCCACTAAAAGGCTTTTAAATAATCAGGTTCCACTGGGGGCCAGTGCACTGTGCTGCTTGCCGTTCCTCGCGGTCTCCCACCTGGGGCAGGGAGGATGAGAAGTGCTCTCCACCATTCACTCCCGTGCCTCCTGGCGGGCCCTGTCGTCTCTTGGGCTCCTAATGAGTCCATGGCCTCAGTGCCCTTGTCTTGGCTCCTTGACGGAGCTTCTTAGCTGTTCAAATGGCTCCAAAGCGGTGGGGGGTGAGGGCAGAGCTCCTAGTGCCTAAGATCTGACAGATGCACAGGTGCACCTTGGACTGCATGGATTATGGCTACTGAACTGTCAACACACCCATTACAATCACATTTTTATCTGCTCATGTGGTGTACACCTGGGGCTTGTTAGCTGGGAGCCTGATTGCAGTGGGGAGAGTCCCAGTGTGAACGAGGCCCTAACAGAATGGATCTCACCCCATTTGCACAATCAGGCTTAATTTCTGTTCTATTTTTAATTCAGAATCAAGCCTCTTCTGGAAAAGAGAGAGGGTTTGGTCCATCTGAGTGAGCTGTCTTCTAGAAATGCCAGCCCAGTGTATGAGCATTAGAGGCACAAGGAAAGCCTCTTGCCTCAAAATGGAAAATGTCTCTCTGTCTTTCCATGATGGTTAGCCCACGAGAGACTTCCTGTAGGGGCTTCCTGACTCATTATGTAATCTCCAGTGAAATTCCTATATTAAAGAGTCACTGTTTCAGTAACTACTCTAAAACTGCAAATGTCCCTGGGAGGGTTAATTTGCTAAGATGGATTATCGGGCATTTACTCCTTAGTGTGAATTAGCTTCAGCAGCAGAGCTTTCTCTAGATAATCAGACGAGACTAATGGTGGGCACGGAGCTTTAGCACTAATGCAGTCTCTGAGTTCTCGGAGTCTGTAATTCTACCAAGTATTGTGAGGAAGTGGGAACAAGACCGAGGAGCAATAATTCGTGACGGAAGCACAAGCCTGGATGGGGCCCAGAATTGAGGGAATCTGGGTACGAAGAGGAGGCATGAAAATATCGCTTGAGGGAGAACAAAGGACAAGAGTATGGAAAAGGAACACAGATGTTAATAGCTGCTGCTTTGCCAAGGCCAAGTCCTTTTCTTACTAGATCTCTAGCCTATAGAAGTGATTCTGGCGAGTGGTAGACTTGGTGGCATTCCCTCTGTTAAAGCCCTTCTATGCTAGTCTCTTTGGGCCCAGATGACATGGAGGTTTACAAGTCACTCGTCATCCAACTTAGTCTTTTATTATTGAACTCAGGGTAAGTCCTTTTAGCTCAGCTGAAACAGGTCTAGCATGTCTGAGATTGAGGCTCTTGAGCATGAAAACTGGTCTTTGGAACCTAAACCAATTCCTTCCGCTCTGCATGGAATTTCATGGACTAGAATCACCAAACCCTCATGAAGTTGTACTGTGTGGTCCTAAGTTGGACCAATAGTCTTGATCCAAAGTGGCTTAGACCCACCTCTCCTTAATGCTTCTCACTCCCTCCATTTGGGGGCAGAGTAGGAAGTCGTGGGGCTGATGAGGTAGTCGGAAAGATCTACCAGTAGGTAAGAAGAAATCTCCCTCAATGGGAGTTAACAACCACATAGATTTTTTTACTACCCTAGGCTACACCAGCATGGAAAACAGATATTGCCTCACCTATGGTGTCCCTGTTACCAATATCTAATTGTTAATAACGATGGGTCTCCTTGGCACGACTCTATTTTTGCCTAGCAAAAGACTGCCAATGGCACGCCTTATTCTATTTTCTCTTTGGCACGTAAGTTCTGATAACCTGCTGCATGAGATCCGGCCATTGTTGCATAACCTCCATGTAAAAGGTTTCCTTGATATCGGAACCCATCTTGAGCATATCACAAACACACGACTGCATGAAAATCAGGCCTTGAAGAAATCCACATTAAATACACATACCTTTAGAGAGAATTAATATAGAGTAGAAGAGGTAAAAAAAAAAGGTAGATAAATGAAGACTCTTTTAAGTGGTACACATTAAAGCTCTCTCTAGAGCAATAATCATTAGCGTCTGATTGATACGCTATTGGTAGCAAGCACATTCATGCCTTCAAGTCATCACGAATGTGCACGAACACACTCTGAAGGGTCAGCGTGCTGATGAGCCATGATTGTCAGCATCTCAGCTCCATTTGGCTGTCTCAAAGAAAAATGGGATTCAAGTACTCCCTGTCCAGATTATCAGCCAAAGGGCAACGACTTCCATTCATAAGATCTATTGGAAGTATTCCTAGTCAGACTTTGCTTGTGGCTTTAGGCCAAGAGAAGCCAGAGTAGAATGACAGCGATAGGAGGCAGCCAAGCCCAGCAGTTGGATAGCATCGTGATGGGATTGGTGGAGAAACTCCAGGAAAGCTTGCCCCCAAATGCAGACCACCCAGGCTGTTGGTCTCGGTGAACCTTTTCGCGTGTTTGAATCCAAAGGAAAGTGAGGAAGAACTGAGGAATGCTGTTACACACTAGAATTTAGAAAGTTGTGGAGCTTGGCCACATTTTTGGATGTAAATCTGAGGACATTAAAACAGCTGCAAAACCTGCCTGAGATCACAGAGCAGGCAAATGAAGACTGCCTTCATTTTTATACTGATACTGTCCTGTTTCTAGCAAAGCAGCTCACTTTGCTTACCAAAACTTTAATGTCTAGGGAATCAAACCCTATGTAATATGCTGCAGGCTTCAAAGGGATGGACTAGAGGAGGACTATAAGGTACCCTGCCACTTCTTTTTCATCTCTTTTTGCTTAATTTTCACAGGTATTGGAGTGAGTGCATGTGTGTACATCTGGGGAGAAGGGTGTGCTTTTGAAGGCTTCAGCTTTAGGCAAAAATCTGTATTCTTTTTATGGCCTAAGCATTTGTGAGGCAAACCAGAGCACCTTCTGCAGAGCTGCGCAAATGTTGACAGACCACGAATTATTGAAAATGTTGTGAATCTGCCCCGGAAGTCCCTTCCAACACAGCTTTGATCTTTTCACATTTCTTTGAATCTTGTGGAAAGAAAAGCAGAATTTCCACATAATTCCACACCAGATATTGTCAGAATATAACATGTCAGCTATTAACCATTGGGCTGCATACTCTATAACTGAGACAGAAATGAAAAAGAATTAGAACATATACCTAAGAAGATAATTCACCCAGATGATGTTCTTCTCATTTGCGTTCTTGGCATTAATAGCTATGGTGGCACTAGACTGTATCCAAATATAGCCTCCGTTCTTCTGCATCCAGCGATAGTACTTCGTCACACACTGGCCCTTATTCAGCACTGGGGAAAAAACAGAACAAAACAGGAGCACTGTGTATTACGACTGGGGCTGGATGATTATTAGCTCTGCAAAACCTCAAGTTTAAGCAAGCCGGGGTGCCTCTCTTTATGCTGAATATAGAATGCCATGAATAGGACAAATAAAATCAAGAATTCGGTGGAATGGCAGTTCCCAGGTGAGGGTTGCCAGCATTTGTATCAGGATTTTGTTCCATTTTGGGCAGCTGGGGTGTGACAGAAAGAATAAAGGGACTACAAATCTTTTTGGCTCACAGAACACCTGATATGGTGTGGATATTGTCCATGGGTTTGACGTCAGATGGCAACAAAGGCCAATTTGTATGTGATTAATTCATAGCTTTGAGATTCTGGATATTTGAATGATGCTGAAGACGCTTTACCCCTGGGTCTTTGATCATTCACCTCAATACGAGCAGTATCCACCAGCGTTGGTTTTTTTTTTGTCTCTGTTCCTTTTGATCTTGTGAAACAGAATTTATAGTGTGTGTATGAACTGAGTTTACATTGGTCAGTCAGGGGAGAGTCTGGTGAGACTTTACAGAATGTTGGAGCAAAAGAAATTCCCCAACCAAACCAGAGGGAAACACTGGCCTAAGGGAGGCGCAGAATTGACTTGGCTGGAGCCAAACAGAGTGACAGCTCCACACAGACTCTGAAATATAGCCCCAAACGAAGGAACAAGTAAAAACAATCAGTAATGTGAAATGGTGCCATTAAATACCCACTGAAGGAGGGCTTTAAAATGCAGATGTTAAAAATGATACTTTAACCAAAATCTTGCCAAGTCGAAATTGATTTGATTTGTATCTGGGTACTCCAGAGCTAGTAAAAGGGAAAGTGCAGTAAATCATCCCCTGAAATAAAGTGCTATGGATGGGAATGGTTTAAAGGGTGCCGGAAACGTGCACAACCTGCTGTTATTACTGGGATACGGATGGCAGCAACTCCACGCCCCCCAGAAGTGAGCCAGCTGGCTGGCCACTAGAGGGCAGTGTGCACTCGTCCACGTCGCCCACTTTTGGCATGTCCTTGTCTCCGTCTGCTAAAATGAAAAACCTCTAACTGCTGTAATAAATTTGGCTAAATTAGCTGCTAAATGGTTATCTCAAGTAATATGTATTTGCATTAATCATCTTGCTCTAAACCAGAACAAGCCAGAGTCCTAAAGACGTAGTAAATTCATATTGTCCATTTAATTACGGCTAATAAGTGCTTCATATACAATAGTTTCATGAAGTACATTTTGATTTGGGGGGGAGAGGGAGTGGATGAGTACAGGGAAGTCACTTTGGAAAAGAGCCGTGTTTAAGGCTGAGGACGATCTCCCGCTCATGTCTGAATCACTCTTCCTGCCTCGGAAAGTGATCAACAATCAAACCTTCACAGACTACACCCCTAAACATATAAACTTCGATGCTCTTCTCCCCTTCCTCCCTTTGTCTCACAATACACTAAATGCATGTTTGTAAAATTCGATAATCATGTCTGAACAGTTGCTTGAAAAAGCCTTGCATTGATGAGTGCTTCAAGTTGTGGCAAGTTCTATTCTGAAGCTATTTAGCAGTTGAGGGTTTGTTGTTGTTGTTATTTGTTTGTTTGTTTTTTAAACCCAGAACTGTCATCTTCTCTCAATAGCAAGACTCCACAGGTAGCACTGTACTCTCCTTTTGTAGGCAATTGTAAGTTCAACCATTCTGCATGCATGGCTTCCCCGGCTACAGAACTGCGTGGCGAAGCCGAAAGCAGTAAAATACTAACTCTGCCATCCAGCTCTTCTGTCAAACCATTGTTGCATGCAACAAGATGTGCTTTTATGCAAATCCTCTCAACCTGGTTAACTATGAATGGAGGAATGACAGGTTATGACATTCTGCCCACTATTCTCACAGAGAGAACATACAGCTCCCAACCAGTGACCGGTATCTAATTCTATTGGCTGCGTATCTGGAATAAGGAATAATTTCAAATGGTTCTAGTCATTTCACAAAGGCAGAAACTAAGAAGCCCCTTCTTTGAAGCACATGAAGTAAACACTGAGATGCGAGGCCAGATCGGTCTAGCCTGGCTGGGGATCCTGGATTTTTGACCAAAAGCAGGCAAATTTTTAAATGCATACATATCCCTAGAATACAGTGTATAGGAAGGATCAAAGTGAGAAAGGAATTATACTTGAATTAGAATGTTCAGAATCAACATAAAAAGCATTCCCTCTTACTCCGACTTTCTTTTACTTGAAGCAATAAAATAAACCGAACCCCAATTCTGACATGCATAGCCGGAACACCACCTGCCTCCCTGGTGGGATCCACGCGTGTGCTATGAAAGGGGCTGTGAGGCTTATTTGCTAAAAGACATTATGGTGTCATCTTTTTGAGTGAAGGCAATATGACTTTGGTTCTGATGAAGTGCAACTGCATCTGTGTTTCCTGAGATGATAAATATAAATTTATTAGGGTCCATGAATATATTCGTGCAGCCTTCTTTATCCCCCAGGCCAAGGGCCATCTAGCAATGAGAGAACACCGAATGAGAGAGAGTCAGGCCAGGTAAATTTTGATGTGAGGAAGGAGCTAAGAAAAGACTGAGGAGGAAGGGTAGCCTCAGGCTCTCTGAGGAGTCAGGAGCTACTTGAGTGCTTTAAGTTAGGACGCTGAATGCCACAGAACAGATCCGGAGTCCATCATTGATCAGCTGAAGAAGAGTTTTGCCTAATCCAATTAAGTTGCCCCTGGGGCCAGCCCGACAAAATTCTTCAAAGGTAAACATTCTAGCATAGTTTTAGATCATGACTATTTCCTGAGGATTAGATTAGCGTTTTCTGAACGAGGCCTCCAAGTGTCAGTGTGAATCTACATAGAGAAATAAGTCACTGAGTTGGCTCCTGCCGCGGCATAAAATGACCAAAATAAGGCCCCATTTGCTGTTGTTTCTCAGGCCGTCCCATGAAAGAGGTCATGATGGAATTTTGCTTCTTTTAAAATGAACAAGGAAGTTTTATTCCTTGGGGCTCCAGAATATAAATTTATGACTTTGGGATGAAGCTTCCTACTTTCTTTTTTCTTTTTTAAATCATACTAGCAAATCAGTTGGATCAGTCCAGCTGGGCCAGAAGCAGGATCTGACAGCTTTTCCTGAACTCATGTGGTCCTAATCAGCTCAAGAAGAAAAGCCACCTCGGTGCCAATTTGAAAGAGATTTTTAGTTTGTAATCAATGAGGCAACTTGACAAACACAAGAACTTTTTCGATTCTCTTTAATCCAGTGATTGTTGTTTTTATTTTTGAGTTTTAGTTTAAGATAGAAATGAGAGGATGTTGGTGTCAGTCTATTTCATAAAATCCATTTTGTGGGGAAAAGCAGCCATCAGCATGATGTAAATCACCTGTTGGGGAAGTCCTTAAAAAATTACTCAATTGTCCCTTGAAAAGAGGTAGATACTCACTAAACCAATGAGCCCCGGGGTAAGTAAGTAACAATGTGCTCAAACTATAGAGAGGAAGCGGAGAGAGGGGAAATATGTATATGGTAAGGTGACCAGATTTTAACATTGGTAAAGCGGGACACCATTGACCGGGTGGGAAGAGGGTTCTTGATTAAAAATTTGGTCTATCTCCCGCCGTTCCCTAGCTTGTCATGCATTCTTTCCAAAAATCGGGACTTTTTTAAAATGCCACGGGACGTGGGACAAATTGTTAAAAATCGGGACGTCTGGTCACCCTAGTATATGGGTCATATTTTGGATTTACATTGTGATGTGGTTGGTCAGAGTACTTCTAACACAAAACCTGGCATCTTCTTTTTGTTTTATTCCATAGTGTACTTTTTACTTTCCAAAAATTTTGATAGCACAGATCACAGTATAACATGTCTAGAATTATATCTTTAAAGTTGTGCTATAGGAATTAGTTTGTATTTAAGGGTCCCCAAACATTTAAACGGCCTGTTCTTAGACATTACAGGGCAAATGTGAATAAATATATAGGGAGGATGAGTGCATTTTCATCAGGTTCACTTAGTGGTGTCCAACCTTTTGGCTTCCCTGGGCCACACTGAAAGTAGAATTGTCTTGGGCTACATAAAAATATACTAACACTAACCATAGCTGATGAGCTTAAAAAAACATTGCGAACAAATTTCACGTTTTAGAAAGTTTACGAATTTGTGTTGGGCTGCATTCAAAGTCATCCTGGGCCAGGTGAACTTGTTCCTTTTTACTCTGAAGTCTAGGGTGTAACCAATTGCTGCTACTGCTCTGAGGAAAACCATGAAGCTATCATTAGTAGCAGCCTACCTTCCAAAGCGAAAGGTGCCTTTGAGTTACAAACTGTGCTTTTCAGAGGACAGACGTGACCCCATCATGAGAAGAATACATTAGCGACAAAGAGCCTTAAATGCTCCTGGCTGAACTGTTCCAGCCCTACTCATTTGACAATTTTTGGCTATTAGCTTCAAAAGCCAATCCACCCCTAACTGTGAAGGGAGTGGCAAATACAGGTTCAATCAAAAGAAAACTGCGGAGGGCTTATGTTTTAGAACATGCGACCTTTTATGTCAAATACACCCATCCCTCCCTGCAAGCCTAGATGTTCAATGTTACTATCTTTTAAGAAATGTAATCTGGTCTCTTGGTTTGAGCTTATTGGTAGGGATACAAAAAATGTGCTGATTGTAGAGAATAACTACTGTCCCCCAAATCTGAACCTCTTCTGCTGAAGCACACATCCATAGCTCTGTAGTTACCAACAGAGGCATTTCAGTTTTCTTTGGGAAAACTTTGTCCACAGAGATAAACTGATGACTGAAAGGACATAAAAGAAGTCTGTGTCTGTGGCAGAAACATCATTCTGTTAGTAAATCAAAACAAATCAGTCCAAGTTTGCCTTCAGAAATATGGCGAGTAAAAGAGAACATGGTCTCTTCCTGTTGGGCTGTTCGACAAAATCAAAGCCAAAGACTCTAAATAGTGAGTTACTTGTGTCTTAAAAAGAAGGAAGCAGTCTCATTCAGTTTGAAGAGGAGATAAAGCATGCATATCAAAAGCGGTCTTTTAGCCAAGTGTCTCACAAAAGGACATTTTAGTAGTTTGCATATGCATTAAAAAGCTGCAATACTTGGCGTATTCAGGTAAGTATAGAATAAATAGGAAATGGTGAGATCATCGGAGATTTCACACTTCACATTCACACAGCTGAACAAAGAGCCTCATTATCGTCATGGAGACACAAGGACGCATCTGCAGGGGCCTTCACCCCTCCTGGAGGTACCTCCATCACTGGCTGCAGAGAATGGAGCGCGGACGCCTGGTGCTAAAACCTCAAATTATTTTTGATTTCACTAACGTGAAGGGAGTGTGAGTGTGTGTGTGTGTGCGTGTGCAAGAATCACACTTTTGCTTAATACCACAGTTGGGTGCTTAACTGTAGCCACTGGTTCTATTTCTACATTCACAAAACTGGCAGATGAAACATGAAAAAGAATACTGACTCTTTAATCTCTGCTTTTCCACCTAAGGCCCAAGGCAGGCTGACAGGGAACTTCATTCTGGAATCAGGACTTTTTTTTTTTTTTTTTTTTAATTCTGGATTACTTTTTCCTCTGCTTTTGAAAACTGTGGATTTACAGGGAGTGAACCTGACATAGACTTAAAACAAGTACAAGTTTCTTTATCCAAAAAGTTACAGTCCTTGATGCTTTTAGGAAGGTCATTTTCAAAACCCACAGGAGAAACAGCGTTAAAGCCAGAAACTGGGCATTAAGTGCTTTATTTACTTGCAATGGAGACAGTTTTTCATTTAGAATTGCTCATAGGATCAACCGAGGCTTTGATGCTGTGCAGACTTTCCTATAGATTTTGCAATTAGTGAGCTGGGTGTCTTAAATAGCAGGCATCCGTGAATTGTTTTTTTTTAGTGTTTTTGCAAATCTATGTGTTGAGCAATATTTGGTAAAGTTTAATGATATTTGATACTTAATCTGAGTTACGAGCTTAAGGACAGAAGACTTGTGGATGTTCTGTGAATGACTATGCATCATCTATGGATTTTCTCCTAATACACTAATGACAGACCCTGCTTGAATTGCTATCTGTGTGATTTATAACCTCAGAAGAGGTTTTTTCCTAGACCCCAGCCGATTGATAGATTTTTATTAACTGTTAATACTGAATCGTGCAGAAAACTTTTCATTGATTTAGAACATGTCAATTTGTTAAGTTTTAAAAAATAAATTTCCCTTTTCTTCATGATAAGCTATTGAATTGGAGACCAAAGCTTTTAAACACTGATGGTATCACGTCTTAGGACAGGAAGGATCAAAGTAATTGTTGGCATGAGTGACATCTGAGATCTCAGATATTTTTTCCAAGCTGTTTTTGGTTCAAACAGGGAGCTTCAGTACCACTCATTTCATCCCTGCCCTTCTCAACCTAAATAGTTAAGGACAGAGGGTTTTGTAGCCCCATTCCACCCCCCACCCCCAGCCACCTCAGGGATTTGCCACATGAATGAGAACCAGTGAACTCTTCAGCATGGAATTTAGAAAGATTGATGGCTAGGAAATGAGGGAAATGGTGACCGATTTATTCATTCATTCACTAAATGTTTATCTGAGTGCCTACTCTGTGTCAGGCAGTAGGGAATAGCTAAGTGAGCAAACACTGTCGTGGGCCTGTCTTCCTACAGTAGTCTCAGTTAGTCACAGGAATTCCATTTCCCTTGCCAGTGGTTGGTTTAAGTTTGGAATATGATGAAGTTCTGGACAATGAGACTCAAGGGAAAGTATCTCTACTGTGAGACCTTGTTGGAAAAGTTTTCTTCAGGGGAGGCTGGGACAGCTCGACAGGTTGAGTGCTTGCCTTTCAACTGTGAGTTCTGGGGATCGAATCCAGGTCCCAGCCTATGCAAACCCACATGCTGAACTGCAGCGTGCAACTGGTAACTGCCAGGATGGTGGCAAAGGTTCTTGACTCCCATGAGGGAAGCCCCCGGTTAGGTTCTGCCCTGCATGTCCCCACATCCACCTGTGTGGAATGAAACTGTATCACAGCTAGAGATGTGCAACTGTAGAGAAGGCTCCAGGCCCTCCCCCCTTTTCTCTCTGTCTCTCTCACCTTCTCTCAAACAATAAAATGGAAGGGAGGGAGGGAGGGAGGAAGTAAGTAAGTAAGTTAGTTAGTTAGTTTTCTTCATTCTGAAATAGGATTTGCTTCTATTTGCCTTTGGATGGGAGACAGATGCTTGTCAGCCATTTTCACTACGAAATTTCTAACAGTGATAACTGCAATGGAAAATGGTACGGAAGCCTACAAAAGCACAGGAGCTGGGGTCTGACCCGGCCTGGGTAAATTCTTCTCCTCCCCTTACAAGTGAAATGCAAAGGAGTCTTGGGGACATTCAGTCGGGATGAAGGGTGAATAAAAACAGGCAAAAGGGATGAGAGGGACTTCATACTCAAATTTATTTTATGTCCTGGGAGGACCCTGTGTTTTTGGATGCGGTCATTTCATTAAGTCTACTAAACACCTTTAATAAGAAAAATGTAAGTGGTGAGGCACAGGCATACAAAAACTAGGGGGTCTGTAAAAACAGTCATATTTAAAGGAGCCCAGACAAATTCCATTTGTTCACCCGTTCTGTAGATTTTCAGAAATCCAAGTACTTCGTTGTGAAAACATTAGATTCCCTT